>JAXRKP010002465.1:0-17500 GCA_037039925.1 Doris montereyensis | reverse complement strand
TGTTCTATTAGGAAGGTGAGACAAAAAGAAGTTTGTTTTAAATACTATATATATAGATCTGTGCTCCGACGGTCTGCACTGTTCCCAAGACCTAGATTCTAGATATACACATATTTATCTGCTTAGAAGTCAACGAAACAAAGTCTATGATGATGTGAGAAGGTACCTGGTATGCTAACCGTGTCGAATCTTTATTTAGTTGCCATTCTTTGACAATGGTCTGTGAACTATTTCCTGTGTATTCGCGTTGGTCACGCAAACGAAATACACAACGGGGGGAGGGGAGGGTGGAGTCTTGAACGTTAATTTGTAAGCTAATGAATTTCGACAGTTCTTAGTTTGATATTAGAATTCGGCATGTCAACATTGGAAGAACACGGCAGGAAAAAATAAAGTTGACAATGTGTTGCCTTGGAAACGATGTTGTATTGGATTTCAAGCCCTGTGAAAATACACAACAATTTTCAACTAATGTGTCTGAAGTTTGCACATGTCTTCATTCCTTATAAAATAAAACCGTACATCGATTTTCTGCAATCCCCTAAAATTGTTTTCTATATTCCACAGTTCTTTTCTGTTTTCCTGAAAATGACCACGTCATCTTCTCAAAACTTAAAAACCACAATAAGATAGAAAAAACGCATGCTTCTTTTCTATCACAAACAAACAAAGACAAATTTTCATCTTTGTTCCTATTGGGCTTGATATTATTCAATGTCACTTCCTTCACTTTCGATATGCCTCCTCATGTCTCGTCTTTGTTCCTATGGGGCTTAAAGTTAATGTCATCTCCTTCACTTTTCTATCACACAAATTCACACACACACCCACACACACCCCCACACACACACACACACACACACACACACACACACACAATTTACTCCAAATTACAAGTAAATCGGTTGAAAGTGGACGAATTTGTGCAAAATGTCGATCAGAAAGTGTTTTGAGGAAGTCACATTGACGTTTTTCCTTTTTTAATTTCAATTTACTGGCCTGAAATAAATCCTCTTCCCTGCCCAGAACAGTATTTCTTGGTGGGTTGGACCTCCCTCTGTCACATCTTTTTTCTACTTGGCCTTTTCACTGTTGACATCTTTGATCCCTGCATTTATTTATTTAAAATTCTTAAAAGCACATTAAATCATAATGAAACAAAGGATTAATATTGTCAGTCAGAGTATACTACTTTTCAGATCAGACAAGTGTCCCGCAAACTGTCCGTGACCTCAACCAATCAAAACGCTCTATAACACGAGCTTATCTCGGTAACTTCCGGTCGACCAATCACTGCCACGGGAAAAACAGGAAAAGTTATCGGGCCAGGTCCTGACCGAGTTACTAGAGAAGTGATAGACAAACCGTGAGTCAAGAGGCACGTCGAAAGTGATGAATGACATAAGATAATTCTGAAGCCAAGTAGGAACAAAGACGTGACAAATACAAATCAGTAGTGGTCATGGCGACACTGGTTCAAAAGTCAATGGTTTGCTCGCGTGTTTTTTCACAATGTTGCACTCATAGGAAAAGGTACTTCACTCTGCTTTCGTCATTTGACGCAGGTGTAAATGAGTACCCAACTATAGGTAGAGAAAGATTTTGTCAGAGTGTCAGTACGAAGTGCCTAACAGGCTGATTTACTGTATGCTATCCAAGGGAGCTAAGAAAGACTTTGAATGAAATCGCCTGCTGGGGAATGAATGATGTACAGTCGGTTTGCCTGCACTTGGGCGGGAATACAGGCTTAAATCCATCTTAATCTTGATATTTATATTTCACAAAGGAATAGAGAGGAACAAACTTGTGGGTATCTACGGAATCAAATCCACCACGCTCTCTTTCCATGGCGAGGTGATGGGTGTCGACACGGATGTCGCGGGTTCGGTTCTATTGATGTCCAAAGAGTTATTTGTTTAAGTCAATCTCTTTGTTTATATTTGTGTCGTCTTTGTTCCTAAATGGCTTCAATATCATTTCATGTCATAAGTCATTACTTAACGAAACGATGTGTAGTGCGTTCGCATCTTACAGGAAATGAAATGTTGTGTAATCACACCTTACATGCTTCAAAACGCAACATTCAATCGCCCCTGTGGGAGGTTTTTCTGTAGTTTGTAAGGACGTGTCTTGTGTAGTTTATCAAATTTTATCTAGTTGAAACGTTTTATAGGCTCTTGTATGGTGTGAAATTAATTTATTTTTTAACTTGATAAAGCTTTTTCTTTTGTAAAAGTTTTACAAAATAATTTACCGTATTGACTCACCATTTTAGTGCTTACGCATTTGTAACAGGCTGGTGTCACATAGGACGTGAGGAGAAGTGAGTCCAAATAGCCTTTAGTGGCAACAAACATTTAAACTTAGTGACAAGACCGGATGTGATGGCGCCAACAGGTTGTCATCGCGACGCAGTCACGTGAGGCCTCACGCTTTTAAGGAAATCAACAAGGTCGTTTCCTTCCACACGCTATCCACACGTGTGTTGTATTCCTTACGTGAAAACCCATCATATGTGACAGACAGGGTTGCACTAGACTTAAATCTTTCTTGCCACTAAAAGCCTTTTTAGACACAATCCTCCTCACGGAACCTCCAGTCCTATGTGACACCAGCCTAATATAACTGTTATGTCAACACGACCACAGGCAATAAACAGCTACCATTACCATTTCGCAAGGGAAGATCTGATAACGCTAAACACGTTACTACCATAAGCCATAAGGTATGATGACCTATATTTACCAACAGGGAGAGGGACAGGAGAATAATAAATAGAAAGACCTAGAGAGGTAAGAGAGGAGGATTATGGAAACAAAGAAAACAACATGCAAACATATAAATGCACAAAGCAACCCGACAGTGTTAAACAAAACACCCCGCAAAAAAAGGAATGGCACAGTATTGTGGGAAATTTTGCCAAGAAACCCAATACATGAAACGGCAAGAAAGAAAAGAAAAGATACAAATAGCATAAAGATAAAATAAAGATAGGGACATAGAATGTAAGAACGATGTCATCAGGAAAATTAGACAATATCATTGGCGAAGCAAAACCATACGAGATTCGACATATTAGGAATATTGGACCATGGGTGGTCAGGCTAAGGACATTTTAGGCTCCTTGCTGGTGGGATAATCATTTACTCTGGAGGGGGACTTGGTAGTCCAGAGGCAGGGTGTCGGCCTCTCAACCAAAAGGTTATGAGTTCAAGCTCCACAAACGGTTGAACAATTTTCTCGAGATTTTTCGAGGAAAATTTACCCCCCCCCTTTTGGTCGAGGTAGGTGGATCGACACCTAGTCCCATTGGAGACGGAATATAAACAGTAGGACCTGTGCGCAGATCCCAACACTCTGAGCACGTTAAAGATCCCTTGGCTGTTCACAGGGCTGTCCGGGCAAAATTTAAAATCCTACCAAAACCCCTGAGATCACCTTTGTGGATGTGGATAAATCAAATCAAATCAATTTAAATCAAATCAAATCAATTTAAATCAAATCAAATCAAATTGGTTCTAGAAGAGAAAAGGAAACACAAAACGGAGTTGCAATTTATCTAACAAAAAAAAGCAGAGAGATCATTACCAGGTTATAACCCAATCAACGATAGGATTTTCTGTGTAAGATTCAAAGACAGTAGAAGGAACATACCAATCATACAAGTCTGTGCACCAACATGTACAGCCAGTGATGAAACGACTGATACGTTGTAGGAAATGTTACAAAATCAATTAGATTTGGGGGATTACATTGAATTGGTGATGAGAGACTTTAGCGAAAACGAAGAAGAAGGGCTTCTCGGCAACTATTCAATAGGAGGAAGAAACGAAAACGGATATACAGATTGGGGAAACTCGCGGTAACCAACCAACTAACCATAACAAACCCATGTTTTAAAAACACGCGCGGATATAACATACCGGGATCTCGCCAGATGGAACAAACAAAAACAATAACAAATGGTTATATAGTAATACAAAAACAAGTGAGTTTCGCAACATCAAACACAAGAACAATTGAGAACGCAGACCGCAACAGTGACCATGAACTCTGGGTCACTCAATTTATAGGCTGTTTTAGAATATATACAAAAAAACAAGAAACAACCAATTCAAAATGATTACAACAATCTATCCGAGGAATACAGAATCGATAATATAGCAAACCACTTTGCGACCCAATGTAATTGCTGACGATTGCAAAAGGAATTTTGAAGAGACAGTTAGCAGACATCTTAAACCAAATAACGATGTCTCAGAAAGATCTTTAAGAATTCTGTATCTGGATCGCATAAAAAAAAAAAAGTACAGAGGTACTTGAAAAAACAGAAACGCCGGGGGTCTCATAGATCATCAAAGAATGGCGACCAAGATGGTTTGGCCATATCAAAGGATGAACCCACAACGATATACCAAGTCTACAATGCTCTGGGAAACAAAGACGAACAGGAGAAAAGGTCGCCCAAAGACGGACCACTTGGAAGAGTACAGTGGATAAAAGATTTTACGTCTTGAGGAATTGATTGGGCGGATGTGGCACAGAGACTGGCGCAGAACAGACATGAGTGGAAACAATGGACGACCCGATGTATCTTTGACATTGGAGGAACTAAGGTCTAAGGTAAGGGTTATTATTTATATTATCATTATCATCACTCTTGTTATCATTATCGTTTTATTATTATTGTCATTAGTATTATTATCATTAGTGTTATTATTATTATTATTATTATTATTATTATTATTATTATTATTATTATTATTATTATTATTATTATTATTATTATTATTATTATAGTAGTAGTATTATTATTATTATTATTATTATTATTGTTATTATTATTAGTATTATTATATTATTAGTAGTATTAGTAGTAGTAGTAGAAGTAGTAGTAGTAGTAGTAGTAGTAGTAGTAGTAGTAGTAGTAGTAGTAGTAGTAGTAGTAGTAGTAGTAGTAGTAGTAGTAGTAGTAGTAGTAGTAGTAGTAGTAGTAGTAGTAGTAGTAGTAGTAGTAGTAGTAGTAGTAGTAGTAGTAGTATTTTTATTATATTATTTATTTTTTTTATTATTACTATTATTATCATCATTATAAAATTATTACTATTATTATCATCATTATAAAATTATTACTATTATTATAATCATTATAAAATTATTACTATAATTATCATCATTATAAAATTATTACTATTATTATCATCATTATATAATTATTACGATTATTAATTATATAAGGTATGTCATAATGATAGTATTATCACCATGATTATCATTATTATTATTCTTTGTAATTTGTATTATATTATATCATTTAAGAAATGGTCATTTGTTTGATAAATGTTGGGAAATCATGACTAAAACAAATTTTCCCAAAAAGACAAATAAAGATTATCTTATCTTATCTTATTTCTATTTATCTTATCTTATCTTATTTTGTCTTATCTTATATCATCTTAACTTGTTTTATTTTAATATTATCTTCCCATCTTATTATCAAAATTGCTTTTTTTAGTATTAGTAATATTAGATGTTCTTGAAATGCTACCGATGTGTGAGTAAATGTCTATGTTTTTTTGTATGTACATGTGTATGAGTGTATGTGTGTATGTGTATGTATTTGTATGTATGTATGTATATATGTATGTATGTATGTATGTATGTATGTATGTATGTTATGTATGTTATGTATGTTATGTATATGTATGTTATGTATGTATGTATGTTACGTATGTATGTATGTATGTATGTATGTATGTTATGTATATTATATGTATATGTATGTATGTATGTATGTATGTATGTATGTATGTATGTATGTATGTATGTATGTATGTTATGTATGTATGTTATGTATGCATGTATGTATGTGTGTATGTATGTATGTATGTATGTTGTTATGTATGTATGTATGTATGTATGTATGTATGTATGTATGTATGTATGTATGTATGTATATATGTATGTTATGTATGTATGTATGTATGTATGTTATGTATGTATGTATGTATGTATGTATGTATGTATGTATGTTATGTATGTATGTTATGTATGTATGTATGTATGTATGTATGTATGTATGCATGTTATGTTATGTATGTTATGTATGCATGTATGTATGTGTGTATGTATGTATGTATGTATGTGTATGTATGTATGTATGTATGTATGTATGTATGAATGTGAGTGTGTATGTAAAGTCGATGCGCATGTGAATGGGTCACTTTCTTGTCTGTTACCATCAAATTTCGTCGGGCTGTTGTCATGAGATTGGTTTGGCCAGTGAATACCACAGCACTCCTAATTTTTCTCTTCTACTGGCACGAGTACTTCATTCATCATTGGTTTGCCAGCAACTGCCTCTTTTCCTGTTTCCTGATTGCAGTATTGATAGTGACTAATCTATTTTGTCCAAGAGAGCATCCATGACTTCTTTTAAAAGGTCGAACTACCATGATGGGCAAGGTATATGGAGGCAAGGTTTAACTGGCGATAAAAATAAAGTTTTTTCACATGTTGAAGCTATTTACTTCTCTTTCTTCTTCATTTGCTCATACTTGAAAATTATATTTCAGTACCATTACGAAGAAACATGCACACACAAAAATTTGAATAAAAATTGTTTTGCCAGCTAAGACTGTTGTTAGTTGTTACGCCTAAGTATTTATAATTTGAAATTTGCTCAACTGCTTCATTTTTTATAAAGACTGGTTGCAGAGGGGATTTTTTTAGTCTTAAGTCAATGCTAATGAAATCGTAAACCCTTTCTTGGCATACATCTCACTGGTTAGAGGAAGATCAAGATGTAATATTTTACTCTCTACAGGGAATATATTATTGTATGAAAGTACAAAAAGAATTTTGTATCATTTATTTGCTGAACGCTTTACTTCAATAAATAAAGCCGATAATATGAAATACAACAAAAATGTATATGAAGGACTCCTAGCTTATGGGCATATCTGCAATCGTTGACTTGCGGAGACGCTTTTATTTTATTTATTATCAAATTCAAAATTGTATTTCTTTCTTTTCTCTATTAGAAGAACCTTTGGTGTGAAAACTTTTGTTTAGATTATAATTGATTCATATGAGTATGTGTCTACATAAAATAGTTAACATTTCAACATTTCAAATGGGGTTGGACCATACAGCTTTTTTGCTGCGATATAAAAATAATTTCGATTTTGATATTAAAAGTAAAATGGATGTTAACCAAATTATAGAGATGTTGAGGCCCCTTAATTTGTGACTATGTTTTAACAAAGTGGTCTTGAATTCTTCATTTGTTGGGTATAAAATTACCCAATTTAGCAACGGATTCCAATCAGAAATTGTTCTGGGTACGAATGAGTAATAATGAACGCTGATGTTGCATGTTGCATACCTTATAGCCATTTGGTTTTGGTGTCCCTATGGTCCTTTATTGTAGTTGAAGAGATCGGTTGGGACGGCAAATTTTTCTTTCTCTTTCTTTCTTTATCAGCTCCATTCTACCTTCCGGTGTATGGGTTTTAGATGCCCAAAATGATCTTTCTCCAGGCTGCCCTGTCCTGACATTTTATGTACCCTTCCGTGGAAGTTAAATTTCTTTGCGTTAATGCCTCTTTTATATCTTCTTCCCACTTTCTCCGAGGTATGTCTTTTGGTCTTTTACCTCGAGTTTTAGCACTGTATACTGATTTAGCTATTATATTGTCATCCATTCTGTTAACATGCCCAAACTATCTCAGTTGATTCATTTCTATCTTAGTTTTTATGCTATCTACTTTGGTTCTATCTCTTATTGTTGTATTTCTGATTTTGTCTCTTTTAGTTTTCACTACTACTCTTCTTAGATATTTCTTTTCGGCTACCTGCACTCTACTGTATTTCCTACCGTCTAATGTCCAGGTTTCACTGCCATAGAGGAGAGTAGGACAAAAAAAACTTTGTTATATACTGCCATTTTGGTTTTTGTTGACAATTCTTGTTTTACCTGCAAATGCCTTTTACTAGATGGTTATATATTGCACTTGCCTTTTGGATTCTCTGGCTGATTTCTTCTCTTAGTTTTCACTCTGAGTTAATCATTACTCCTAAGTAATTGTAACTTTAAACTTGCTCTAAATTCTCCCTGCCCAATTTAAAATTTTGTGTTTTAGCTTCCCTAGTTACTAGCATTGTTTTGGTTTTCTTTGCATTTACTCTCATTCCTCTTTTATTTAATTCATTATTCATTATGTTGATATTTGACTGGAGGTCCCTTTCTGATTTTCCAAAAGAACTAAATCTTCAGCAAATGAAAGCATTTATACATTTACTGGTTTGAGCTTCCACATACCTGCATTCATTATTTTCATTTTTGAGGATGCCTTTGCGACTGAATCCATAAATGTGATAAACAAAAGAGGACTTAGGATACAACCCTGTCTTACTCCTATATATAGATATATATCAAATTCTTCAGATACATTTCCAGTTACTCTCACTGCACATGTTGGCTTATCGTAAAAACTTTAAATGGCTTCTATTACATTTTGCTCTACGTTGTGTTCTTTTAAGGAATGGCATAGTTCGTCCCTCCTCACAGTTTCAAATTCCTTTTTTATGTCTATAAAACACAGGTGCAAGTCAATGTTTCTCTCAATGAATTTTTCTATTATTTGTCTAATTCTAAATATGTGATCTTGTACACTTCTTCCTGGTTTAAATCCACTCTGATGTTCATCAATCTGATCCTCTACTCTTTTCCTTAGTCTCATTTCCAGAATCCTGGCATACACTTTTCCTGGTACGCTAAGTAGTGATATCCCTCTATTATTTGAGCATTCCATAGTTGATCCTTTCTTGTGTATTAGTACTACTGTTCCCTTTTTCCAGTCGTCTGGCACCTGTTTGGACTTCCATGCTTGTTGGCATATTGCATGTAGCAGTTTTCTGCCTCTCTCCTTGGTTTTTAATCATTTCTGGATAAACTTGATCTGCTCCTGTGGCTTTTCCTAATTTCCCTTTTCTTATAGCTGTTTGAAGTTCTTCCATTGAGATATCTACATCTTCAGTTGTCTCACCTCGATTACTTGTTACTCGTAATAATTGATCTGTACTCCTTGTTTCATATGTTTTGGAGGGATTATGTAATTGTTGAAAATATTTTCTCCACGTTTCCATGATTTCGTTGTCTCCTTTCATTATTTCTCCTTTGGCGTTCTTAATTTGTCCTATTGGGCATGCTTTGGTCTTTCTCCTGCTCTTCATTGCCCCTCAGAACAGCTTTTGATTTCCTTGATAGCTTTCTTGAAGTCTTTGTCCAAACTCTTCCCACTGTTCCTGTTTTGCTTTCCTAACTTCCTCTTTGGCGATAGTTCTTTTATTCACGTAATCTATCCTATCTTCTGGTCTCTTTGTTTCCAAGTATTTCTTCCAAGCATCCTTCTTTTCATTAATCTTAGTCTTGACATTCTTATTCCACCATGCTTTTCTTTTCCTATCTCCTTTAATTTGTTTCCTACCACAGACCTCTTTGGTACAACTGAGCAGAGGTTCTTTATATATTGCCACTTTTCTTCTATTGTGCTTTTCTTTAAATCCATCTGCCTTTCACTGATAGATCTTTTTATCCTGGATTGGTATATCTGTTTTACTATTGGTTTATTTAGTTCTTCTATTTTGAGTTTAGTAGCTTTCTTCTCTTTCCTTTTCTGTTTGTTTTCTTCAATTAATAATCTCAATGTGGCTATCACTAGGTAATGATCACTACATAGTTCAGCTCATCTGCTTACTCTAGCATCCATTGTACTGTAAAAAAAGGGAGTTGCTAACTATTATGTAGTCTATGGTTGACTTTTCACATCTGTCTTCATTTACTCTTGTATATCTGTGGATATCTTTATGAGGAAAAATGTGTTAAATATTTTCATGTTATTCTTTCTTTTGGCAAAAATCTATTTCTCTCCTTCTTTACCTATTAATCCTCCTAATGTTTCTACATTGTTGTCTACTCTAACGTTTAAATCTCCTAAAACCATTAATTCCTGTTTGTATTTGAAATTCTCTGCAGCTATTTGTAAATCATTTTCGAAGATATCTTTTTCTTCTTTGGTGGCATCTTCGTTTGGTCCATAAGCTATTAATAATTTAATTTCTCTTCCTTGTGGTTTAATATTTACCTCTAATAGCCGTGGGCTTAATAATTTTCAACTTTCTAGTAGCATTTCTTGCCTTTTATGCATTAGGAGGCCTACTCCTGCTCTAGCCCTATCTTTGACATCTACTCCTGAGAAGATTAAAGTATGATTTGATCCTACATCTTCTAATTCCTTGTCCTTTTTTCTTTGTTTCTGTAATAGCCTAAATGTCTACTTTGAATTTTGTCCATTTCTTCAGCTAATTCTAACTCCTTTCCATTAATTGCCCTAACATTCCATGCTCCAAAAATCACAGTCCGTGTTCTTTTCCAGATTCGTCTTCGAAAGTTCAAGCCGGGTATATCATTGTATATATTACTTTGAATCAGGTAATTTTGGATTAGCAGGTGATTAGCCCACTGTACCCTAGATAGATGGTGGGGCTGCCACCTTGAGGCCCCCTACCGGGCCTTGTTATTTTCTATCAGGGTTAACTCCCTTAGCCTTTGGTCAGCCAAAACCTGCCTGCAAGGCAGCAGGAGACTCGTGGAGGGCGGGATCATCTACTCCCCGTACAGGTGCTTACCTGTCCACTACCCGGGGCAACTTTTTCGTAGATTATTTTGGTGAGGAATACTAGTCGGCTGTCTTTGCCTCGTTCCTCTAGGGGTTTCCAATTTAGGTGTTGCATCATGTTGCTGACACTGCTCATCTGCACATAATCTTAGCATGCAAATATTGCTGCCAGTCTTTGAATTGTCTCAAGTCACTATGGAGGTGACGGTCCCATATGCCGCTTCCGCAGTCCAGCATGGGGCGGACGAGAAAGACGTAAGCCTGTTGTTTGTAATTTGTTGGGCAATTTTTAAGGTTTCTTCTTATTACGCAAAAAAATGGATTTTAGTCTGTTCTAAATTTTGTTAATGTGTTTTGACCACTTCAGACCGTCAGAGATTTAGATTCCTAAGTATAGAGTATATTTCATTCTTTCTCGATGTAATGATATTTTATAACACTTAACTCCGTTGAATTTCATACCCAAATCGTCTGCTCAGTTTTGTAGGCATGTTAAGTCATTTAGGAGTTTTTGGTGGTATTCATTTGATGATATTGATCTATATATTATACAATCATCGGCGAACAGGCGCAATTGTGATGCAACGCTTTTTAGGAGATCGCTTATATGACAGAAAATAAGCAGCGATCCAAGTACCGTGCCCTGTGGCACACCGGAGTCGTTTTGCTTTGCACGTGTTGGATGCCTCTCCGTCGATGACTAGTTTTTGTTCCTTTTCTATCACGAAGGACTTGATCCAGTTAAGGAGGTCTCCTCGAATACCATTATGTTCTAATTTGTGTGTAACAGCTGATTGTGTGTCGAAAGCCTTGCTAAAGTATAATATGACTATGTCTATCTGTTCTTCTTTGTCATCCATTGTTATTACTAGCTGGCTCTCACACGAGTGGCTAGGGTCTGAATACATGTCGCAAATTAGTAAGTATGTTGTGTTTCTCTATGTGGTTTTGTACATGATAATATGTGTTCCTGGGTTTACAACATACGCTAGTGAGAGATACTGTGCGGTTGTTACTTGGCACCTAGCGACTTGCCTATTTATATGCTGATGATATATTTGCGTTTCTCCACTCTGATGGAAGAATGCATGTGTTGATACTTTCCTGGAACAATGAGACAAATGCTGATGCGATTTCAATCGCACATTCTTTTGAGTATTGTGTTACGTATTTTATCAATTCCACTTGCTTTGTTTGTTTTGAGTGGGGATAGTGGTGTGTTCCCTTTGAAGTAATTTTCATTTCAGGTATTGGGGGGAGGGGGTATTTTTTCTTACCTATTTAATCTAATTTTGGTAATGCGTCACTTTGGGTCATTTCAGTGAATACAAAGTGAAATTGTTAAGTCAACACACCAGCTTTGCTCTTGCTGTCGTAGTGAAGAGCACCGTTGTTATTCAGGGATACTAAGCCGAAGTTATCTTTTCTTTTTGCCGTAACGTACTTCCAGAACACTTTGGTATTTTCATTTTCCAAGCTTTCACTCGGGGTTTTATTTATGTAAGCCCAGTGTGCGTTTCTTATGTCTTTTTGGACTTGTGCGTTTCATGATTTATATTTTGTCCATTTAACTTTCTTTCTTATCCAACGTAGGTTGTCGTTCTTTGGTATCAATATCCATAATGTTATGAATTCGAGGTTTTGGAGTCTCCCATTTTGTTTCATTTAATATTTATGTGGGGCATTTGTTTAGACAGTTTTTCCATTTTTGTTTTTATGTTTATCCTATATTCTTGTCTATATTTGTAGTTTTGATGTCGTTTGCTTTCATTGTGATTAACTTTAATGTCGTAGTCGATAACAACTAGCTCATTGTGAGATAATATTGGTGCAGTCGCACACGATTTGATTAGGCTGGGGTAGTTTGTAAAAAAAACAAGGTTAAGTTAGTTACTATGCTCTCTTGTGTTATCTAATTGGACTTGATGAAGTCCTGCCAATGAGTCCTTGGGGAACTCGCAGCTTTCACACGCTTTCGGTGATGACGATGAAGTCCTGCGTCTTCTCTTATGTCAATGAGTTTGTGATGGCGGCATGCCTTGTTTTTATCTGTTCTTAAATTTACAGTAATCCAGCTGGTGTTAGGCATATTCAAATCTCCGTCAATTAGAAGGATTATACCTCTACTTTTTTTAAGTTATTCTATTTAAAGACATTTGGAATTCTTTTAAATATGTGACGCCACTGTTTATGTGGTCTATAGAGACTGCCTATGATCGTGTTTTTCTGTTCGATATTTATTTCTGTCCATATTATTTCACATTTGTTTTTCTTGCCCGCTATTTCCCATTCTTCAAGAGTATTCGGCGCGGCAATGAATAGCCCTCCATCTTTTCTGTTTCAGTCAATGTGGCATTCGTTCTGTGGCATTCGTTCTGTTGGTATTCGTTAGGGAAGATTTCAGCGTTTTGCATTTCATCTGACAGCCATGATTCGGTCTTTGAAATTACGTCCGATTTTATTTGGCTGAGGCATTGTAAAAATTCGCTCACTTTGTTGCACAGGCTTCTAAAGTTTGCACAAAGCACACGTAACTGTTGTAATGGCTGTGCGTTTTTGTTGTGTTCATCTGTATTTACACTCTTTTTTTGGTGCTGTGTTTTGGTAACGTTTTTTGTTTGTTTTCGAGTTCGTTTATAATTTATTTTTTTTGTCTACACATCGTGTCCATCTTTCTTCATTGCCACGTTTGTTTTTTTCGATACATGTGTCTAGCTTTACAGATTTCAAACGGTCTCAGTTTCAATAGTATTGCCATTTCTATTTTGCTGTCACTCTTATTATGATATTCGAGTAGTTGTCGTAAATACATGGTATTGCCCTGAACATAGGTTTGTAAGATAAATACAATAAAATGGCTTCGTTAGTACATACAATTCCAGTTAAGTTGAAGGTAGATGTTTAAAATCCACAAGTATAACTCCGTAAAGTCACGCAATGTTTAATAATCCTGTGGAGGAATCGCTCAAAGATGCGATGATGTAAAAGATACTATATCCAATGACGTGAAAAGCAAATACAAATTTAAAGGATAGCAGGGCATCACATAAAGCTACTGATGACGAGAACAGCACTCTCCCGCGGGCTACAGCGGATGTCCAAACACTGAGAAGAAGAAGAAGGAAGAAGAAGAAAAAGAAGAAGAAGAAGAAGAAGAAGAAGAAGAAGAAGAAGAAGAAGAGGAAGAAGAAGAAGAAGAAGAAGGACTGAAGAAGAGGAAGAAGAAGAGAAAGAAGAAGAAGAAGAAGAAGAGAAGAAGAAGAGGAGGAGGAAGAAGAAGAAGAAGAAAAAAGAAGAAGAAGAAGAAGAAGAAGAAGAAGAAGAAGAAGAAGAAGAAGAAGAAGAAGAAGAAGAAGAAGAAGAAAAGAAGAAGAAGAAGAAGAAGAAGAAGAAGAAGAAGAAGAAGAAGAAGAAGAAGAAGAAGAAGAAGAAGAAGAAGAAGAAGAAGAAGAAGAAGAAGAAGAAGAAGAAGAAGAAGAAGAAGAAGAAGAAGAAAAGAAGAAGAAGAAGAAGAAGAAGAAGAAGAAGAAGAAGAAGAAGAAGAAGAGGGAGGAAGAGGAAGGAGAAGGAGGAGGAGGAGAATTAGGAGAAGGAGGAGGAGCAGGAGGAGGAGCAGGAGGGGATTAGGAGGAGGAGGAGGGGAAAAGAAGAAGAGGGAGAAGAAGGGTGAAGTGGTGGAAAACAAAAAGATGACGAAGATGACAATGAAGATGATAATTGATAGTATGGTTTGGATGAAGATAAATATGATGATGATAATGACGATGATGATGACGATGATGATGATGACCATGATGACGACGACGATGATGATGACCATGATGACGATGAACAGATTAAAAATGTGCCTATTATGGTGTCTCATTTTCCCAAGTGATGAACATTATAACTCTTTAGCATAATGAATTTGACAATCATTTGATTTTACCCACATCCACAACTAAAGTGTTCTCGGAGTTTGTTTTTTTTTTGTAATTCTAAAGCCCAGACTGCCGTGTACACAATCAAAGGATCTTGAACGTGTTCAGAGTACTGCGATATGCAAACGGAACCTCCTTTTATCATCCATCTCCGTCGGGAATAAATGCCAATCAGTCTATCTCGACCCTTTGGGTGGGTTTTATTTTTTCAAAAACTCGAGCAAATTGTTCAACCTGTTGGGCACGAACTCATGACCTTATGGTTGAGATGCCGAGACACCTCGCCTCTTAAATGGGACCATGGCTATTATTGGTCAGTTGTCTACATTGGCATTGACATACATTTCTTTACTCTTTGTAAAAATGGCCTATAATAGTATATAGACGTTTTTCCTGTATGACAAAAAACTGATCTCTCGTATTAACACTTGGAACTTTAAAATTGCTCCTTATGGCAAGTGCAAAAAAATTCTGAAGACCGCACCTAAAACGACTTATTCTCATGAAGCTGAGAATGTGTTCCATTATTACGCTGGAATACTAACTAGATCGATTCTCTTTCTGCGTTTGCACCAACGCTGTGTCTATATAGAGTTTGGGTGATTAGCGAATTATTCGAGGTAAAAGTTTATTTGCAACAGTAGAGTCCAACATGAAGACATCATATTAATTTAGATCTAGATCTAGGAAAAACTATTGAGGAAATTTTGATTTTGAATTGATTTTACCCTCGGGGACTTGGAAAGGTGAGTGACACAATGGACGTATTTGATCCCTATTAATCTTTGAGGGCCGAGGGGGTATAAATAGGGCCTACAACACAGGTCTCGTTCGATGTCAACAAAATAATGCTGCAGTCCCTAACCTCGTCCCTCAACACACATCAGCGGTTTGGAACGTTACTGACCTAGCAGCTGAATAGGCTTCGTTATTTATGCTTGTGATATTTTCAACACCTCATGATGTGAAATAAAGATTGCAATCACAAGCTGTAACAGGAGGCAGCGAAGATTTTGGATTTTAAAAAAGTAACATTATTGGAAAATCAGTCTCTCTCTCGTTCGCTCCCTCGCTCCCTCGCTCCCTCCCTCCCTCCCTCTCTCTCTCTCTCTCTCTCTCTCTCTCTCTCTCTCTCTCTCTCTCTCTCTCTCTCTCTCTCTCTCTCTCTCTCTCTCTCTCTCTCTCTCTCTCTCTCTCTCTCTCTCTCTCTCTCTCTCTCCCTCTCTCTCCTCTCTCCCTATATATCTTCTATCTTTTTGTCTATCTCTCTTTATGTGTGTGTGTGTGTGTGTGTGTGTGTGTGTGTGTGTGTGTGTGTGTGTGTGTGTAAGATATTTGTAAAACGAAGAAATGCTCGCAAAATTGGTAACAAAATTAAAGAAACGCTTGAGCCTATAAAAAGTCTACGAGTATTCTTCGGGTGCAAGGAACTCGGTAGTCAAGGGCAAGGCGTCGGGATCTCAACCAAAAGGTCATGGGTTCAAGCCCCGACGGTTGAATTGTTTTTTCGATTTGTTTTGGAATACAATGACCCCCTTGGTCCAGGTAAGGGGATTGAAACCTAGTCCCATCGGAGACGAGGGCAAAAAAGGAGATCCCGTGATTACAACATTGTGTGCACGTTAAAGAGCCCTTGATTATGAATTGCATGGAGAGTTGTGATCTGCACACGATATCCCCTTTCTATCGTCTATTTCTGATGGGGTTATGTGTCAATCCACCTACCCGAACCAAATAGAGGGTGGGTTTTACTCGAAAAAAGCTCGAGAACTTCAAAGCCACGATTCCATGATCTCAGCTCCGACTGCCTACCGTTATATCAAAGACGTCATTTTGACGTTTGAAATTTAGACACAAACTTACCTTGACTGATTTTACAAATTTGCATTAAAACATTAAAAATATGATGTCCAAAAAGACAATTTTACAGTCCCTATTCTCGATTGTTTGTTTGTTGATTTGTGCGCTTGTTTCATTGAAATTAACCCATCCACCATCATATGCCGTGATCTCAGGATGAATGAAGAGGAAACAGCAAGATGAAAGATAAGTAAAAGCGTGAAAGGCAAGGAGTACGACCCACCGGCAGCGCCCGCCAACCTGTCGCCTATCTTAGCAAATAAGCATGTGAGTCACAAACACACAAGAAGAGCGTGCAATCTCTCTTTTTTTTTACTTACATATGAAATCATTGGCACATTAAACGCCGCAGCCAATCTTGCTTCATGAACACATGTTTCTTGAGGACCAATAATGGCGTGTATTCCTTTCTGAATGAATGTAGCCGTCTGGTAGAGACTCTCTATTTCCTCTCCATACGTTTCTCCAATTTCAAACGTTATCTTGTGGTTGGGTAAGACATCTGGATCGTTGTTGATCTTTTGAACAGCATACGTAAAAGCCCCAGATATTAATTTTCCTGGCGGAATGTACAAAGCACCTGGCTTTTTCTGTAAACTAGTAATGAAGCCTACACGAATTTCCTTCGACCGAAATTCTTCCTCACGTGACAAAATATCCACTGGGATAGTGAAATTGCCTTTTTCTTTTCTTGCTGCGTTTAGCCCGGAAATGTTTATCTTTTCCCCTTCATGCTCCTCTGCAATGTCATTGCCAAACACTTGCCACAATGGGTCTGAGGTCGATAAGACAAAGAATTGTGTAACCCCAAGGAAAAACATGACCCAGCCAGAGAGTGACAATTGACATTTCCTACTGTGGGAGAAGAAGCCACCATCACTAATGGAATTTTCTGATACCATGGCGCTCCCTTGGATTGCAACTCTTGCAAGACTGTAATGTGCCGATTTACCTCTTGGGTGTCGATAACGTCAGCCACGTGAAAACATGAGCCGACAGTAAATGTAACTTCTTGGTTTGAGACCATTTGTAGTAACA
>JAXRKP010002464.1:42500-45000 GCA_037039925.1 Doris montereyensis | reverse complement strand
CTGCAGAAATGGAAGAATGCAAAGTAGACATTATGGCTATTACAGAAACAAAGAAAAAAGGACAAGGAATAGAAATGTAGGACCAAATCATACTTTAATCTTCCAAGGGTAGATGTCAAAGATAGAGCTAAAGCAGGAGAAGGCCTCATAATGCATAAAAAGCAAGAAAAGCTACTAGAAAGTTGGAAATTCATAAGCCCACGGCTATTAAAGGTAAATATTAAACAAAAAGGAAGAGAAATTAAATTATTATTAGCTTGTGGACCAAATGAAGATGCCACCAAACAAGGAAAAATATATCTTCGAAAACGATTTACAGATAGCTGCTGACAATCTCAAACCCAAACAGGAACTAATGGTTTAGAAATTTAAACGCTAGAATAGGTATACATGTAGAAACATCAGGAGGAGTAATAGGCAAAGAATGAGAGACAACTTATCCAAAATGGAGAGACTAATAGATTTTTGCTTAGTGAAGAATAACACATTTTTTTTCGTCATGAAGATATCTACAAATATACAAGACTAAATGAAGACAGATGTGAAAAGTCAATCATAGATTACATAATAGTTAGCGGCTCCTTTTTTTACAGTACAGTGGATGCAAGAGTAAACAGAGGAGCAGACATATTTAGTCATCATCACCTAGAGATAGCCAAAATGATTATCAACGGAAAAGGAAACAGGAAAGAGAAGAAAGCTACTCAACTCAAAATGAGGAACTAAATAAACCAATACTAAAACAGATATACCAATCCAGGATAAAAAGATAAAGGAGTGTAAGGCAGATATATCTGAAGGATAGCACAATATAAGAAAAGTAGAAAATGTATAAAAAGAAACACTCCCCTTTTGCACTGAAGAGGTATGTGGTAGGAAACAAATTAAAGGAGATAGGAAAAGAACAGCATGGGGAATATTTATGTCAAGAGAAGATCGAAGAAAAAGAACGATGGCTGGAAGAAATACTTTGCAAAGAGACCAGAAAATAAGATAGATTAAGTGAGTAAAAGAACTACAAATATTTAGGAAGTTAGGAAAGCTAAAGTCAGGAACAGTGGGAAGAGTTTGGACAAAAACTTCAAGAAAGCTATCATTGAAATCAAATGCTGTTCTGTGGAGCAATAAAGAAGCATGAGAAAGACCAAAGCCTGCCCGATGCGACAAATTAAGAATTGCAAACGAGAAATAATGAAAGGAGACAGCGAAATTATGGAAATGTGGAGAAAGTATTTTCAACAATTACATAATCCTCCATGCATATGAAACAAGGGTAGAGATCAATTAGTAAGAGTAACAAGTAATCCAGATGAGAAGGCTGAAGATTTATACCAAGAAGAAGTGTACAAAACCACATATTTACAATTAGACAAATAATAGAAAAATTCCTTGAGAGAAACATTGACTTACCTCAGTTTTATTGGCATTTGACACTGTGAGGAGGGACGAACTATGTCATTCCTTAAAAGAACACAATGTAGAGCAACGTTTAATAGAACCCATTAAAAGTTTTTACAATAAACCATATGGAGTGAGAGTAGGGGGAAATTTAGCTGAAGAATTTGATGTAGATATAGGATTAAGACAAGGTTATAACCCAAGCTTTCTTTTGTTTATCGCGTTTATGGATTCAGACGCAAAGACATCCTCAAAAATGAAGAAAAAATGAATGTAGGTATGTGAAAGTTTAAACCAGTCAATGTATCAATGCTTTCATTTGCTGATGATTTCATTCTGTTTGGACAATCAGAAACGAACCTCCAAGTCGAATATCGACATGATGAATAATGAATTTTTAAAAAGAGGCATGAGAGTTAATGCAAAAAGAAAACCAAAACAATGCTAGTAACTAGGGAAGCTAAAAACACAAAATCTTAAACTGGGCTGGGATAATTTAGAACAAATTCAAAGCTACAATTACCTAGGAGTAATGATTAACTCAGAGGGAAAACTAAGAGAAGAAATCAACCAGACAATCAAAAGGCAAAGTGCAATATATAACCAACTAGGAAAGGCATTTGTAGATAAACAAAATTGTTATCTCAACCCACATACACCGGAAGGCAGAATGGGAGCTGATGAACAAAAAAACTGAAAGAAAGATATAAATTAGTAATAAGCTGACATTTCTTGAACTTTTCATTAAATTTTGTACAATGCAATAGGAGGCAAAGACTTGCTGTCAAACCTAACTGATCGGTTTCATTTGAAATGTGGTCGTTTAGTGAAGATACTATTATCATTTTATTATTATTATTATTATTATTATTATTATTATATTATTATTATTATTATTATTATTATTATTATTATTATTATTATTATTATTATTATTATTATTATTATTATTATTATTATTAATATTATTATTGTTATTATTATTATTAATATTAATATTATTAATATTATTATTATTATTATTATTATTATTATTATTATTATTATTATTATTAATATTATTATTAATATTATCATTATATTATTAATATTCTTATTATAT
>JAXRKP010002464.1:0-40000 GCA_037039925.1 Doris montereyensis | reverse complement strand
ATTATTATTATTATTATTATTATTATTATTATTATTATTATTATTATTATTATTATTATTATTATTATTATTATTATTATTATTATTATTATTATTATTATTATTATTATTATTATTATTATTATTATTATTATTATTATTGTTGTTGCTGTTGTTGTTATTATTATTATTATTATTATAGAGGTGTAATGTTGCAATTTTAACTTTAATGGAGACATTGTCACCTTCGAGCTAAGACCTGGCAAGACTCGCTTTTTTTCAACTCGTTGATACCAACTATCGTCTTCTCTGGTTTCGCTTCATTTAAGTACTCCTTTGATAAATACCACGAGACCACCTTGTGCGATATTTAACTTCTCCTTTGATGAATACCACGAGACTGCCTTCATGTTGTTATTTAAGTACTCCTTTGATCAATATTATGAGACTGCCCTGTGTGTTATTTAAGTACTCCTTTGATGAATACCATGAGACTGCCTTGTGTGTTATTTGAGTACTCCTTTGATGAATACTATCGAGACCACCTACATGTGATATTTAAGTACTCCTTTGATGAATACCATGAGACTGCCTTGTGTGTTATTTGAGTACTCCCTTTGAAGATACCTCCGAGACCACCTTGTGTGATATTTAAGTACTCCCTTTGATGAATACCACGAGATCACATTGTGTGACGGGACCACATTGTGTGATATTTAAGTACTCACTTTGATGAATACCATAAACCACCTTGTGTGATATTTAAGTACTCGCTTTGATGGAATACCACGAGACCACATTGTGTGATATTTAAGTACTCCCCTTTGATGAATACCATGAGACCACATTGTGTGATATTTAAAGTATTCCCTTTGATGAATATCTCGAGACCACCTTGTGTGATATTTAAGTACTCCCTTGATGAATACAACGAGACCACATTGTGTGATATTTAAGTACTCCCTTTGATGAATACTACATGAGACTGTATTGTGTGATATTTAAGTACTCCCTTTGATGAATACCATGAGACTGCCTTGTGCGTTATTTAAGTACTCCCTTTGATGAATACCATAAGGCCACCTTGTGTCATATTTAAGTACTCCTTTTGATGAATACCATAAAACCACCTTGTGTGATATTTAAAGTACTCCTTTGATGAATAACACGAGACCACCTTGTGCGTTATTCAAGTACGCCCTTTGATGAATACAATGAGACCGCTTTGTGCGTTATTTGAGTAATCCCTTTGATGAATACAATGAGACCACTTTGTGCGTTATTTGAGTAATCCCTTTGATGAATACCATAAAACCACCTTGTGTGATATTTAAGTACTCCTTTGATGAATAACACGAGACCACATTGTGCGATATTTAAGTACTCCCTTTGATGAATAGCACGAGACCACATTGTGTGATATTTAAGTACTCCCTTTGATGAATACCACGAGACCACATTATGCGTTATTTGGAGTAATCCCTTTGGCGAATACCACGAGACCACATTGTGTGATATTTAAGTACTCCTTTGATGAATACCACGAGACCACATTGTGCGATATTTAAGTACTCCCTTTGATGAATACCACGAGACCACATTGTGCCATTTTAAGTCTCCCTTCGATCAATAACACGAGACCACATTGTGCGATATTTAAGTACTCCCTTTGATGAATACCACGAGACCACATTGTGCGATATTTAAGTACTCCCTTTGATGAATACCACGAGACCACCTTATGTGATATTTAAGTACTCCCTTTGATGAATACCACGAGGCCACATTGTGTGATATTTAAGTACTCCCTTTGATGAATACCATGAGACCATGTATTGCGTTATTTAACTACTCTCCTTTGATGAATACTGCGAGATCAGATTGTGTGATATTTAAGTACTCCCTTTGATGAATACCATGAGACCGCCTTGTGCGTTATTTAAATACGCCCTTTGATGAATACCATGAGACCGCCTTGTGCGTTATTTAAATACGCTCTTTGGTGGATACCATCGAGACTGCTTCGAGCATTCAAGGAAAAAATATGAACAGTCTGAGCCTTGGGATGGTGATGAAAACCCCGACGACATTCATAGCTGACTAAAGTTCAAAATGGTGGTTGCTAAAAGGAAGGGATGGGGGTAATGCAAAGGCTGTGTAGGGAGGGCGGGTGGTAACATCAAGCTGTAAGTGCCATTGAAGAGACAAAGGACCGCTTCAGGCAGCCTGCTTATGTATCTCACAGTTAGCACAGCCTAGCCTAGTTGTTACACTGCCTCTCCCTCTCATCTCAGTCTGGTCTCGCCAAGGCAAAGTAATTACAACTTACAGAGTACATTGACATCAAGAAGGGAGTTAGTGTTCATCAACTCTGGTCTCGAGACCATGGTATATTCGAATAAAACGTCTCGAAACATTGTATTCGTTGATATTAAGTAATAACGCCCAGGCCTACTTGGAGCTCTCCTTTCTCTCTCGGTCCGAATGTCCAGTATAGGTCAAAAAATCTCATTATTGATACACGTATTAGAAAGCTGATGTTTTCACACAATATGGCATGTAAAAATAACTTTCTACCTTTTTTATGACTGTTAATAAAAACAGTGTGTTCGCTCCCGGGCAAAAGCTACCGTTCCTTTCACTCTGCAACCCAGGTATACAACGCCTTTCAGTCTTCTTAAGAGTGCCTGAAAATTGGAAACTAACATCTAGATTTACGCAATATTATCTTCTGATATCGCCAAAAATCATTCAATATGGGCCAGTTTTATATCATGATAAATAGTGTTAATTGTTTTTGACACAATTTTTTTCTTAAACAGACTCATCTTGAAAGGTAGAGTGGCTTTGTTCGTGTGTGAGTGTGTGTGTGTTTTAAAACAAAAACCTATTTTGTGTCCTTTGTCACACCCCACACCGTGATTTGGATACCGGTCTGCCTTTTTATGGCTTGGCAAAAAACGTACCCGTCAGTCACATCTAGTTATAACATGTACCAAAATCAACAGAATTAAATTATTGTTCTATGCTTTCAAGGCAGAAAACTATTCGATTGACGTTTAAAAGAGGCTCGATAAATTAAGATTTTGTCCGATTTTCATAGACATCATTAGGCCAAACTACATTATGGTACGTAACATCTCAGGGGGCATATAGATGGATCCAATGGATGAATGATATATCATAATAGTTTTCATATGATAGACACTTGTCGTAACATCTCAAGGGGCATATAGATTAATCATAATAGTTTTTATATGCTACATACATCTAGAGGCATATAGATGGATCAATGGATGAATCCAATGGAGCCTATGGATGAATCATAATAGTATTCATATGCTAGATACATGTACATATAATCTAATAGTATTCATATGATATATATTTGTACATAGATGCTAGAGGAGCCTATAGATGGATCATACTATTATTCATATTGTAGATACTTGTACATAGAGGCTAGAGGGGCCTATAGATGGATCATACTATTATTCATATTGTAGATACTTGTACATAGATGCTGGAGGAGCCTAGAGATAGATCATAATATTATTCATATTGTAGATACTTGTACATAGATGCTAGAGGAGCCTATAGATGGATCATACTATCATTCATATTGTAGATAATTGTACATAGATGCTAGAGGAGCCTATAGATGGATCATAATATCATTCATATTGTAGATACTTGTACATAGATGCTAGAGGAGCCTATAGATGGATCATAATATCATTCATATTGTAGATACTTGTACATAGATCCATTAATTTACTTTACTTTTTCTATCCATGGCCATTACCACAAATTGGTTAATGAAATGATTGAAACATCCATGAATATAATAGTCTTGTCAGCACCATCTGTCCGACTAAATGTCAATGGCATCTAAATATAGTTTTTGCTTGCTGGCGTCTACATTTATTGCTGAGCAAATTGATTTGTTGACAGGCATAGACTTCTGGATTATATTGGTCTATAAATGGATCATAATAGTATTCATGTGCTAGATGCATGTACCTAGATTCTAGAGGGAGCCTATAGATGGATCATAATAGTATTCATGTGCTAGATACATGTACATATAATCTAAAGGGCCTATAAGGGGATCATAATAGTATTCATGTCCTAGATACATGTACATATAATCTAAAGGGGCCTATAAGGGGATCATAATAGTATTCATGTGCTAGATACTTGTACATATAATCTAAAGGAGCCTATGGGGATCATAATAGTATTCATGTGCTAGATACTTGTACAAATATTCTAAACGAGGCCTATAAATGAATCATAATAGTATTCATGTGCTAGATACTTGTACAAAGATTCTAGACGAGCCTATAGATGAATCATAATAGTATTCATGTGCTAGATACTTGTACAAAGATTCTAGACGAGCCTATAGATGAATCATAATAGTATTCATATGCTAGATACTTGTACAAAGATTCTAGACGAGCCTATGGATGAATCATAATAGTATTCATATGCTAGATACTTGTACAAGATTCTAAAGGGCCTATGGATGAATCATAATATTATTCATATGCTAGATACTTGTACAAAGATTCTAGACGGGCCTATAAGGATGAATCATAATAGTATTCATATGCTAGATACTTGTACATATAATCTAGACGGGCCTATAAGGGGATCATAATAGTATTCATATGCTAGATACATGTACATATAATCTGGGGGGGCCTATAAGGGGATCATAATAGTATTCATATGCTAGATACATGTACATATAATCTAAAGGGGCCTATAATGGGATCATAATAGTATTCATATGATATATACATTTACATAGATGCTAGAGGGGCCTATAGATGGATCATACTATTATTCATATTGTATATATTTTTACATAGATTCTAGAGGGACATGTACATGGTCATAAAATTATTCATCTGATAGATACATGTACATAGATTATAGAGGGACATATAGATATATCATAATAGTTTTCATATGATAAATACTTGTACATAGATTATAGCATATAGATATATCAGGTTTTCATATAGATGGATCCAATGGATGAATGATATATCATAATAGTTTTCATATGATAGATGCTTGTACGTAACATCTCAAGGGGCCTATAGATTAATCATAATAGTTTTTATATGCTACATACATGTACATAATATGTAGGAGGGGGGTACAAATGGATCATAATTGTATTCATATGCTAGATACGCGTACATATAATCTAGAGGAGCATATAGATGGATCCAATAGTATTCATATTCTTAACACCTGTACATGCAATCTATATGGACCTATAAACGGATCATAATAGTATTCATAGGCTAGATATATGTACATGTAATCTAGAGGGGCATATAGATGGATCATAATGGTAATCATATTCTTAATACATGTGCATATAACTAGAAGGGCCTATAAGTGAATCATAATAGTACTCTCCCTTAAAATTCGAACGAGTAAGTGGTATATCTTTATGTCCTATTAATGTAAATTATAAAATCATCAACTTCTATGGTGCGTCTGCTGTTTTTGATCTCTTATCACAGTATGACTTTGTCAATACGATTTTATGTGGAGATTTCAATATTGTCATGAATAAACAATTAGACATAATTTCAGGAAATGATCATCACCCGAAAGAAATTCATAATTTGAGTAAATTTGTTTCAGAAAATAATTTAACAGATGTGTGGAGATTTCTAAACAAAGATAAAAAAAGAATACACTTGGCATCGCTCCACACCGTTTACTGCGAGAAGACTAGATTACGCGTTCGTTTGTAATAGTTTTGTCAAATATAGTTAATTGCAAACATGTAGAAATCCCATTTACAGATCACAAGGGGGTGTCACTTATTGTTAAACCCCAGAGTGCAACAGGAGAAAGGTAACTCTTTGTGGAAGATTAATGAAAGACTCTTGGAAGATCGAATATTTGTCAACAAAATGAACAGCTTAATTGAGGATTTAAAAAATGAAATCATACGATATCAATCCAAATGAGAAATGGGAATTACTTAAACCTCATATCAAGTATTTCTCCATTAGTTATTCCATCAAAAAAGGCTAAAAAAAGAAAAACATGGAGAATAAATATAAGAATTAAGCTGGGGAAACTATATGAAATCGTTTTAGTTAATCCTAATGATAGTACAACAACCCATGCAGTTTTAACTTTATGAGGAAAATTATCTCTAAGCACAAAGCTCGCGGTGTGCAAATACGCTCAAGAAATAAATGGTTAGCGGAGGGAGAAAAATACAAAATTTTTCTTAATCTTAAAAGATCAAAAGCTATCCATTCTACAATAACTGTTCAAAATTGATAACATTACCAGTACCGAACCCTTACAGCTCTTAAAAAAACACTCGTGAGTACTTTCAAATGTTATACACTAAAGATGAGGGATTGACGACTGATTTTACTGATATAAATGTTAATAGTTTTATGCGCGACTGCCAGTTCAACAAAGTAATAGATAATGACGGCAATCTTCTCGATGAAAACCTAGATTTAAAAGAAATAAGGACATCCCTTTGAAACAACGTAAAAAAGCGCTCCTGGAACAGATGGAGCCTACACCAACTTTGTATCAAATGTTTTGGCTGTACCTTAAACATCCTTTATACGATAGTTTTATTGAATCTATTAAAACAGGAAAGCTTACCCTATCCCAACGACGTGGAATAATAACTCATATTCATAAAGATGGTAATATGGATAGATCAGAACTTACAAATTGGAGACCAATCACATTAACCAATATGTATTGGTGATGACGATGCATCTTTATTACTAAGCGACACTAAAAGTCTCGTAAAAAAAGCATTCAATTAATTGAAAACTTTGGAAACTACACTGGCTTAAAACTAAACAAATACAAGTCTAAATGGATTTTTATTGGACAGAATTACGTAGACAAATTCTGCAACATTAGTTGGGTGAAAGGGGGAAGATTGTATTAAAGTACTAGGTTTTTATTTCAATCAGTCTCAAGAAATTTCGAGAATCGATCTCAATTGGATACCGAAAATAAATTACATAAATCAATAATTGGAAGGTGTCGTCGTAGAAATTTATCAATATATGAGAACATTTTAATTGCTAAATCATTACTTTTGTCGCAAATACATTTCCTATTACAGGCCCTTGTTCTCCCGGGTGATATTCTCAATGAAATAGACTCTTTGAATTTTAAATTCAATTGGCAAAAACAAACTCTAACAAACGCGTATATCAAAAACAAAAGATTCACTCTATGTAAGTAATATAACAAGGGGGTCTTGGTATGATAAGTGTTAAGACACAGCAATTTTCCTGTCTTATAAAATGGCTTCATAAAGCATCAGATAACTTCTCTGATATAGTATTAATAGGCAACAGTGCTCTCAATGATCTGGGTGGCGTTAAATATTTTTTTAAAAGCACCAGAATGGATAACATTCCTGTAAATGTGACGTCAATGCATTCTGATTTCTGGAGAAAGATCGTTAGTGTATGGATGGAATTTAGGCCTTGCTAAATATACCAGCAGATACATTGACAGCAGAAGAAATCCTTGTCCAGCCCATCTTCAATAATAAATTCATCCTCTACAAAGACAAACCCTTACACATAAAAAAATACATACACAATCATTTATTATTCGTTAAAGATATCTGCTCTGCAACTGGCATAGCAACAATGAAAGAAATGGAAGAAAGGCTAGGTCGATATCCAGAACATATGTTCCATTACAACGCAATATTCAACAGTATTCCAGTAGAATAGAAATCAATACTTAGCAATATATCTCCAAGCTATTTTGTGCAGGCCAACCCACATAAGTTAAAAAGAAGATATAGTTGAAAACAAACTGAGCTCTCACATGAAACATATTCGACTAGTTCTAACGAATACAAAAAAACGTTCCTCTGCGTGCCGGAAAGTTCTGGGCTTGTAAATTCAATATCGATATTAACAAATAATACTTGTTGGCTTACACAGCCACTAAGGAATCTAGACTTAGATTGCTACATTATAAGATATTGCATAACATTTATTCTACAAATATCATGTTACAAAGGATGAAAAGTTAAAGAGGCTGATATATGTAAATTCTGCTCTGAAATAGATTTCCTTGAACACTTCTTTGTTCAATGTAAGGCCGTCAGATCATTCTGGAAACGCATTGAACTAAAAATATTAAATGGCTTTGACTTAAACCTTAGACTCAATGATGTACATAGTTTTTTTTGGCATTTTGTATGACGAACTTAACGCACAAAAAAGTACAGTCCATAAGATCAATCATATACTTTTGTAGCAAATTCAAATATGGAACTGTTAAAACGTTGAAGGTATATTTGACTTCGAATACCAACTGAGACAAAATACTGATGATTGTAATACGGTTCCTTAATCCCCCAGCCCTAATACATGCAGCATGTAATGGTCATATGAAATTATTTTGTGTGAATGTTTTCTTATATTCTCTGTAGTACCGACATCAATAATATACTTGGTTGTTTTGGGGTTTTCCGCCTACTAATTTCAGCATCTAGATAAACTAGAAATAAACCACCCTTTATGTTTCGGCCTACAAGATCTCGTAGCAGGTTAGCTACTAATCTGTGCATCTAACTCGATGTGTAATAACTTTAATATAACCACTTACACACTTCCTCTCTTTTCCATTCCTTCTTCCCCCTCCTTCCCTCTCTTTATTCCTTGCTATCTCCCATTCTCTCTCTCTCTCTCTCTCTCTCTCTCTCTCTCTCTCTCTCTCTCTCTCTCTCTCTCTCTCTCTCTCTCTCTCTCTCTCTCTCTCTCTCTCTCTCTCTCTCTCTCTCTCTCTCTCTCTCTCTCTCTCTCTCTCTCTCTTTGTCTCTCCATCTACATCTATCTATCTATCTTTCTGTCTGTCTCTGTCTCCATTTAGTATATTTCCTTGTCAGTCCACCATCATTGTCAGATGAACCCGTATTGCATTTTAATGCACCATCCCTTTAATCATTATATAGTATGAGAATCAATTACATGTTAATAATTGAATCGTTAATGTTATATATGTTATGATGATACAAGTACGCATATTATTGATAATGTAATTTTATATTGTAAGGAAGCTATCACCCGAACTGTCTCACAATGAAGGATTTTGGAGGTGCAGCCTTGCCTCACCGCCATCGCAGGGTCCACTAAGAGCTGGTGGACATTCGCGTGTGGGGGGGGGGTTCTGAAAGTTGGGGGAGAGGCGCGGGACGTGGTGTGCTTGTTACTTTCAAAAATTGGCTCGTTTAATAAGTCGTGTCTGCACTTACGCCTCCTTGACACTATTGATAGTGCAAATATAAATATAAAAATCATTCTGGATGGTAAGGGAGTCATTGCCTGGACTGTCTCTCGATGAAGGATTCTGGCGCGGGGGTCCACTAAGGATTGGTGGGCATTCGCGTTGGGGATCTCAAGTTGAGGGAGACGCGGGATGTGGCTTATTATTTCCCAAACACGTTTTTCAATAATTGTCACGATCATATTCGTGGATACATAATTTATAGTATGATGTCTGCTTGTACGTATGCCTCCTTGTCATTTATTAGCTCCGTCAACTATTCTCGCCATATACACGTAATTACAACTGACATGTGCTGACGCTTCCTTTTCTGATAAGTTATCACCTAAATGCTCTTCCAACTCAAAACATTTCCAGTAAGATAGCAATAGACCTCGTACTAACAAAATGCCACTTAGTAAAGACCACGTGTAAAATTTCGGAGGGTGGCGAAGGACACTCCATTAGGGAGTGGGACAGTGGGTGGCCTCCCCAGCACTCCGGATGGCAATAGGTTACGGCTCGACCTCGCATAGTTGAAGTCGAGACATTTCCAACATCCACGGGAGCAGGGACATTAGGACTAATGCTAACAAATCTAGGAGTTGACATATACACCAGAATGTTTTTAACGCTCAACCATATTCATGGAGAAATACGCAATCACAAAAATAGCATGAAAAAATATATCGAGATAATGTACTTCGACAATCATAACTGAATTTTGTATTTTGAAAAAATATTTATGTATTTATTTAAGTTTTGTATTATTAATTTATCTATTTTTTAATTCTTATTGTCTGTTTCTTTATTTTTGCAAAAATGTTATTTTATTTATTTTCATTTATTTATTCATTCATTTTTATTTTTTTTAATATTAAAAAAAAATCATTTTACGTTTAATTAGGTTACTAACTCTAAAAGATTAAAAAATTAACAGACTTACTTTTCTTTTAAAACATAATATATTTCCTTATATGCACAACTTATTTATACTAAACCAATAAGGGTCACATAGTTAGGGAGGTCGGGGAGAAAAGAAAAGAAAAAAAAAAAAGTACTCATATGCTAGATACATGTACATATAATCTAAAAGGGCCTATAGATGGATCATAATAGTACTCATATGCTAGATACATTTACATATAATCTAGAAGGGCCTATATGTGGATTACAATAATATTCATATGCTAGATACATTTACATAGATTCTAGGAGGGCCTATAGAGGGATCATAATAGTATTTATATGCTACATATATGTACATGTAATCTAGAGGCGCCTATAAATGGACCATAATAGTATTCATATGCTATATATATATATATATATATATATACTTATAATCTAGAAGGGCATATACGTCAATCATAATAGTATTCATATGCTATATATATATATATATATATATAAATATATATATATATATATATATATATATATATATATATATATATATATATATATATATATATATATATATATATATATATATATACTTATAATCTAAAGGGGCATATAAGTCAATCATAATAGTATTTATATGCTATATAAATATATACTTATAATCTAGAAGGGCATATAAGTCAATCATAATAGTTTTCATATTCTTAATACATGGACATATAATCTAGAGGGGTCTATAAGTGAATCATAATAGTATGCATATGCTATATACATGTACACATAATCTAGAGAGGCCTATATATTGATCACAAAAGGATTCCTATGCTAGATACACACATACACATAATCTAGAGGGGCTTATATATGGACCATAATAGTATTCACATGTTACAAACATGTACCGTACATAGAGTTTACTGGGGCATATAAATGAATCCATATCTCGAACTTTATCTAGAGTTTTTTAAAGAAAACTTAAATATGAAAAAGCGTCACCTGTTTGCGCGGATTTGATGTAAAACTTAATGATTGCTTCATTATTTAGATATTCATGTCTTCTGTCTCTTACAATGTAGTACAGTACAATATAATAAAAATAATAGTTTAGGGCTAACTAGATATAAGCCTTTAAATGTACTGTGCATTTAGAAATATAAAATGATTTCAATCAAAATACAATGCTTAAAATGCAACATTTGAATCAATTAGCATATATAGTAATATATTTTAAAGAAAATATTTGTAGTCAAACATATATAAAAAGTCAATCAACTCTTCATCAACATCAATAATTTGGAAATCGTTCAATGATTTGATATCTTCTCTATTAAACTAAAGACAGTTCCATGTATTAATTGTGAGACATATAAAATAACTTGTCTCGTCGTTGTTGAACACAGATCAAAGTATGTCTTGTCCAAATGCATGAAAGAGTCTCATTAATTTCTGGATCTGTTGTGAAGTGAAATAGTTGAGCTGTCTTTTAAGAATGAATTCAATGACAAAGACTGCATTGAGTGTTTAAACGTTATCTTGTCCTCTGTCTATGCATTGAACAATGATATGTAGTGTTGCTCTGTTGGTTGTGTCATTATAGTATGTATGATATAAGATGGTTAAATAAGACTAATGGGTTCTCATTTTCTTCTGAACTTTCAAAGGCAGATGATGACATCGCCATTCCAACAGGTGAGTAAGCTCCCATTACACTTCATTTTGCTTCATGTTGCGTATACTAAATCTTGTGCTTATTTAAGACCATAATGGAATGTGCAGGAAACCATTGGGTATTTGGACCATGCAAATCTGAATACATTTAGATCTATCACAATACCGTTAAATACATTTCTAATGAATGATTTGAATCTTAAAATAGTTCATGATATATCCTTATTAGTCTATGATTTCTCTACATGAATTTCAGGGCACTCGAATGTTACTTAACATAAGCTGGAGTCCTTAATCTATAATGATATTATATTATGATACAATTCTAAGATACAAGACCTGAAATGATGATGTTCTTACACCCTATACTTTGTATATCTCGTTTAATGTCTAGCTATGGCTAAATGTAAGCCTTTCTTTGACTTTGTTGACACAATTGTGGGTAAAACAAGTCAAGAAATCATTAAGAGGTCAGAAAAAAAAAGTTGTATGAATTAATGATATAACCTGTGTTATTGACACATATTATTCACTGAAATGCCAGTTGTATGGTTTTTTTTTCAATGGATGTATGATTTTGCGACGAATAGTTTATTGAATTTTACGTCTTTAAGCGAATAAAGAATGATGACCTATCACTTAAATGTCGTTTTGTGGATATGTCATGTGAATAAGAAGACATATTACAATGTATTATGATAACATACTTTAATATCATTTTTTGTGATGCATTTCAGTACCGTAAAGACACTGACACTCTACTTTAATGGTTTTGCTTGTGGTAGCTGCACGTAAAAATATTAACCTAATACGATTCTTTAATGCCTTTGTCTGTAGTATTGCAGGTAAACTATTAATATTGATACAATAATAATAAATGGGAACACAAAGGGATTTATCCGTTTTCAATGTTTATAAATTTGTATCTATGATGAGCTTTACAGTAGTGAAACAGGCATCACATATTGTAAAAGGAAAGTTGTTTTTGTAATGGTACATACAAAATTGTGTGGCGTCAGTGGCCGAGCGGTTAGGCTGCTGGAGTGGGGATCATGAAGTCCCGAGTTCGAATCTTAGCAAAACAAGGTCCGACGTTGTGTTCCTTAGGGAAAACACTTAACAAGCATTTCCCCGGGTGCAATGAGTACAAACACTAGCGTGGGAGTAGAAACCTGCGTCAGACTAACGTTATGGCCAGGATGTGATTATTGTCACCTGTTCCGTTTCACGCTATAGAAACCAAGATAAGCACGGGATCTATAGGCCGTAAGGGGACGTGAAGCAACTTTACTTACATACAAAATTACACCAATCTTGAGTGCATACATTTAAAATGATATAGAAGAAAAAAGGACAACAAAAGAAGAAGGCATTTTGTGTCTTCAATTTTAACGATGTCAATCTGTTGTCACAGTGCAAAGGTCATTTCGCAGACGTTATGGGAGCCCAACACCAAGTACCCGAAGCAATCTCTGGTGCTATAGGCAGTTTGAAGATACAGGTTGTCTGTGTAATGAAACAAAAACCCCACAAGGCAACCTTGTACATCGGGTTAAAGCATAAACATAATATAAACGACATTCATTTGTAAACAATCAAAAAACGTCAAAAAAAGGGCAAATAAAGAGCTCAAACCAAAACTCTTTGGCATCTTGGACTCTGTAAACTCTTTGTCGTATCTTGGACTCTGTACCAACTCTTTGTCGTATCTTGGACTCTTACCAACTCTTTGGCGTATCTTGACTCTGTACCAAACGTGTTTTGGATTCTGTATCTTTGTCGTGTCTTGGACTCTCTGTTTGTACCAACTCTTTGTCGTGTCTTGGACTCTGTACCAACTTTTGTCGTGTCTTGGACTCTGTACCAACTCTTTGGCGTATCTTGGACTCTGTGCAACTCTGTACTCAACTCTTTGTCGTATCTTGGACTCTGTACCAACTCTTTGTCGTGTTCTGGACTCTGTACCAACTTCTGTACCAAACTCTTTGTCGTATCTTGGACTCTGTACCAACTCTTTGTCGTGTCTTGGACTCTGTACCAACTTTTGTCGTATCTTGGACTCTGTACCAACTCTTTGTCGTATCTTGGACTCTGTACCAACTCTTTGTCGTGTCTTGGACTCTGTACCAACTCTTTGTCGTGTTTTGGACTCTGTACCAACTCTTTTGTCGTGTCTTGGACTCTGTACCAACTCTTTGTCGTGTCTTGGACTCTGTACCAACTCTTTGTCGTATCTTGGACTGACCAACTCTTTGTCGTGTTTGACCTGTACCAACTCTTTGTCGTATCTTGGACTCTGTACCAACTCTTTGTCGTATCTTGACTCTGTACCAACTTTTGTCGTGTTTTGAACTCTGTACCAACTCTTTGTCGTATCTTGGACTCTGTACCAACTCTTTGTCGTGTCTTGATCTGTACCAACTTTTTGTCGTGTTTTGAACTCTGTACCAACTCTTTTGTATCTTGGACTCTGTACCAACTCTTTGTCGTGTCTTGGACTCTGTACCAACTCTTTGTCGTGTTTTGGACTCTGTACCAACTTTTTGTCGTATTTGACTCTGTACCAACTTTTTGTCGTGTCTTGGACTCTGTACCAACTCTTTGTCGTATCTTGGACTCTGTACCAACTCTTTGTCGTGTCTTGGACTCTGTACCAACTCTTTGTCGTGTCTTGGATTCTGTACCAACTCTTTGTCGTATCTTGAACTCTGTACCAACTCTTTGTCGTGTCTTGGACTCTGTACCAACTCTTGTCGTATCTGTACCATCTATTTGTCGTGTCTTGGACTCTGTACCAGACTCTGTCTTGGACTCTGTACCAACTTTTTGTCGTGTCTTGGACTCTGTACCAACTCTTTGTCGTGTCTTGGACTCTGTACCAACTCTTTTTGTCGTGTCTTGGACTCTGTACCAACTCTTTGTCGTGTCTTGGATTCTGTACCAACTCTTTTGTCGTGTCTTGGACTCTGTACCAACTCTTTGTCGTGTTTTGGATTCTGTACCAACTTTTTGTCGTGTCTTGGACTCTGTACCAACTCTTTGTCGTGTTTTGGATTCTGTACCAACTTTTGTCGTGTCTTGGACTCTGTACCAACTTTTGTCGCGTTTGGACTGTCGTTTGGATTCTCCAATCAACTTTTGTCGTTCTTGACACTGTACCAACTCTTTGTCGTGTCTTGGACTCTCAATCAACTCTTTGTCGTGTCTTGGACTCTGTACCAACTCTTTGTCGTGTCTTGGACTCTGCAATGTTTTAACTCTTTGTCGTGTCTTGGACACTGTACAACTCTTTGTGTACCAACTCTTTGTCGTGTCTTGAGGACTGGCCAATTTTTGTTGTCTTGGACTCTGTGCCAACTCTTTGTCGTGTCTTGGACTCTGTACCAACTCATTGGCGTGTTTTTGACACTCAAACAACTATTTGGCGTGTTTTTGAATGATTTCTCGTCGCTGGAGTAGTCTGGCATGTCAATGTTCACCGATTCCTGAAATGGCAATTTCTTGTCGCTGTAATATACGCAGTGTCGTTTTGACGTTCACCATTTCCTAAACACAGCGATATCTTGTCGCTGTAATAGACGCAGTGTCGTTTTGACGTTTACCATTTCCTAAACACAGCGATATCTTGTCGCTGTAATAGACGCTGTGGCGTGTTGAGGTTCACCAATGTCTAAACATTGTCGCTGGAATAGATGCAGTAACATGTTGACATTCATTAATTCCTAAACAGAGTGATTTCTTGGCGCTGGAATATGGAATAGACATAATAACATGTTGACGTTCACCACTTTCTAAACAAGGAGACTTCTCGTCTCTGCAATAGGCAGGTAATGTGTTGACGTTCACCAATTCCTAAACAGAGTGATATCTTCTGGCTGGAACAAGCACAGTAATGTGATGACGTTCACCTATTCCTAAACAGAGTGATATCTTTCTGGCTGGAATAAGCACAGTAACGTGATGACGTTCACCAATTCCTAAACAGAGTGATATCTTCTGGCTGGAATAAGCACAGTAACGTGATGACGTTCACAATTCCTAAACAGAGTGATATCTTCTGGCTGGAATAAGCACAGTAACATGATGACGTTCACCAATTCCTAAACAAAGTGATTTTCATGAAACTAAGATGGTCACTGTGGTTCATATTCCTAAACAAAATTTCATGCTCGATGGTCACTGTGGTGTATATATATAAATACTGTGGCGTATATATATATATATATATATATATATATATATATATATATATATATATATATATATATATATATATATATATATATATGAAATGCCACGGTCACTGTGGCGTATATATATGCAATGCCATGCTTACTATGGTGTTGATCCATGAAACGCCACGGTCACTGTACCGTATATCTATCCCCGATCATTGTTGCGTATAATATATATATATGAAATGTTATGGTTACTATGGTGTTTATCTATGAAATGCCACGAGCACTGTGGTATATATCTATGAAATGCCACGATCACTGTGCTTGGACTCGTTCACCACGACACTGTGGTATATATCAATGAAATGCCACGAATACTGTGGTATATATCTATGAAATGCCACGACCACTGTTGCGCATATATATATATATATATATATATATATATATATATATATATATATATATATATATATATATATATATATATATATATAAATGGTATGGTTACTATGGTGTTTATCTATGAAATACCACTGTTACTATGGTGTTTATCCAGGAAATGCCATGGTTACTGTGGTGTTTATACATGAAATTCCACTGTCACTATGTGTTTATCTATGAAATGCCACTGTTACTGTGGTATTTATGCATGGAATGGCACTGTTACTATGGTGTTTATCTATGAATTGGCACTGTTATTATGGTGTTTATCTATAAAATGCTACTGTTACTATTTTGTTTATCCATGAAATGCCATGGTTACTATGGTGTTTATCCAGGAAGTGCCACTGTTATTATGGTGTTAATCTTTCAAATGCCACGTTTATTATGGTGTATATATATGAAATGCAACGGTCACTGTGGCGTATATGTATGAAATGACATTCTTACTATGGAGTTTTTCTATGAAATGCCACTGTTACTATGGTGTTTATCTATGAAATGTCGCTGTTACTATGGTGTTTATCTATGAAATGCCACTGTTACTATGGTGTTCATCTATGAAATGCCACTGTTACTATGCTGTTTTTCTATGAAATGCCACTGTTACTATTGAGTTTATCTATGAAATGCCACTGTTACTATGGCGTTTATCTATGAAATGCCACTGTTACTATGGCGTTTTTCTATGAAATGGTACTGTTACTATGGTGTTTTGGTGTTTTTCTATGAAATGCCACTGTTACTATGGTGTTTTTCTATGAAATGCCACTGTTACTATAGCGTTTATCTATGAAATGCCACTGTTACTATGGCGTTTATCTATGAAATGCCACTGTTACTATGGCGTTTATCTATGAAATGCCACTGTTACTATGGCGTTTATCTATGAAATGCCACTGTTACTATGGTGTTTTGGTGTTTTTCTATGAAATGTCACTGTTACTATGGCGTTTTTCTATGAAATGGTACTGTTACTATGGTGTCTTTCTATGAAATGCTACTGTTACTATGGTTTTTTCTATGAAATGCAACTGTTACTGTGGTGTTTATCCAGGAAATGCCACTGTCACTAAGATGTTTTTCTATGAAATGCCACTGTTACTATGGTGTTTTTCTATGAAATGTCACTGTTACTATGGCGTTTTTCTATGGAATGTCACTGTTGCTATGGTGTTTTTCATGAAATGCCACTGTTACTATGGTGTTTTTCTATGAAATGCAACTGTTACTGTGGTGTTTATCCAGGAAATGCCACTGTCACTAAGATGTTTTTCTATGAAATGCCACTGTTACTATGGTGTTTATCTATGCATTGCCACTGTTACTGTGGTGTTTATCCAGGAAATGCCACTGTTTCTATGGCGTTCATCTATGAAATGTCTCTGTTACTATGGTGTTTTTCTATGAAACACCACGGTCACTGTGGCGTATATAGATGAAATTTCATGGTTAATGTGGTGTTTATCCATGCAATGCCACGCTTACTGTGGTGTATACATATGAATTGTCATGGTTACTGTGGTGTTTATCTCTGAAATGTCACGGTCACTGTGGTGTATGTATTTGAAATGCCACGGTCACAGTGGCGTATATATATATATATATATATATATATATATGAAATATCGTTGTTACTATGGTGTTTATACATGAAATGCCATGGTCACTGTGGCGTATATATATATATATGAAATGTCATTGTTACTATGGTGTTTATACATGAAATGCCATAGTCACTGTGACGTATATATATATATATATATATATGAAATGTCATTTTTACTATGGTGTTTATACATGAAATGCCATGGTCACTGTGGCGTTTATATATAAAATGCCAGGGTTTCTATGTTGTTTATCCATGAAATGCCACGGTCACTGTGGCGTATATATATGAAATGCCACGGTAACTATAGTGTATATATGTGAAATGCCACGATCACTGTGGCGTACATATATATATGAAATGCCACGATCACAGTGGCGTATATATATATATATATATATATATATATATATATATATATATATATATATATATATTATATGGTGAAATGGCAGGGTTTCTATGGTGTTTATCCATGAAATCCCATTTGTCACTGTGGCGTATATATATGAAATGCCACGGTAACTATGGCGTATATATGAAATGCCACGGTAACTATGGCGTATATATATATATGAAATGCCACGGATACTATGCCGTATATATATATATATGAAATGCCACGGTAACTATGGTGTATATATATATATATATATATATATATATATATATATGTATATATATATATATATATATATATATATATATATATATATGAAATGCCACGGTTACTATGCTGTATATATATATATATGAAATGCCATTGTTACTATGCTGTATATATATGAAATGCCAACGGTAACTATATGTATATGTATATATATATATATATATATATATATATATATCAAATGCCACGGTTAATATGGCGTATATATATATGAAATGCCACGGATACTATATGTATATATATATATATATATATATATATATATATATATATATATATATATATATATATATATATATATATATATATATGAAATTCCACTGTTACTGGGGTGTATATATATTAAAGGCCACGGTTACTATGCTGTATATATATATGAAATGCCACGGTACCTATAGCGTATATATATATATATATATATATATATATATATATCAAATGCCACGGATACTATGTGCGTATATATATATATATATAAATGCCACAGTTACTATGCTGTATATATATATGAAATGCCACTGTTACTGTGGTGTATATATATTAAAGGCCACGGTTACTATGCTGTATATATATGAAATGCCACGGTTACTATGCTGTATATATATATGAAATGCCACTGTTACTGTGGTGTATATATATGAAATGCCACGGATACTATGGTGTATATATATATGAAATGCCACGGTTACTATGCTGTATATATATATGAAATGCCACTGTTACTGTGGTGTATATATATGAAACGCCACTGTTACTGTGGTGTATATATATGAAACGCCACTGTTACTGTGGTGTATATATATGAAACGCCACTGTTACTGTGGTGTATATATTTGAAATGCCACTGTTACTGTGGTGTATATATATGAAACGCCACTGTTACTATGGTGTATATATATATGAAACGCCACTGTTACTGTGGTGTATATATTTGAAATGTCACTGTTACTGTGGTGTATATATATGAAACGCCACTGTTACTGTGGTGTATATATATGAAACGCCACTGTTACTGTGGTGGAAACGCCACTGTTACTGTGGTGTATATATATGAAACGCCACTGTTACTGTGGTGTATATATATGAAACGCCACTGTTACTGTGGTGTATATATATGAAACGCCACTGTTACTGTGGTGTATATATATGAAACACCACTGTTACTGTGGTGTATATATATATGAAATGCCACTGTTACTGTGGTGTATATATATGAAACGCCACTGTTACTGTGGTGTATATATATATGAAACGCCACTGTTACTGTGGTGTATATATATGAAATGCCACTGTTACTGTGGTGTATATATATGAAATGCCACTGTTACTGTGGTGTATATATATATGAAATGTCACGGTTACTGTGGTGTATATATATGAAATGTCACGGTTACTGTGGTGTATATATATGAAACGCCACTGTTACTGTGGTGTATATATATGAAACGCCACTGTTACTGTGGTGTATATATATGAAACGCCACTGTTACTGTGGTGTATATATATGAAACGCCACTGTTACTGTGGTGTATATATATGAAACGCCACGGTTACTGTGGTGTATATATATATGAAATGTCACGGTTACTATGCTGTATATATATGAAATGCCACGGTTACTATGCTGTATATATATATATATATATATGAAATGCCACGGTTACTGTGGTGTATATATATGAAACACCACTGTTACTGTGGTGTATATATATGAAATGTCACTGTTACTGTGGTGTATATATATGAAATATATAAAACACCACGGATACTATGGTGTATATATGAAATGTCACGGTTACTATGCTGTATATATATATGAAATGCCACGGTTACTATGCTGTATATATATATATATATATATGAAATGCCACGGTTACTATGCTGTATATATATATATGAAATGTCTCGGTTACTGTGGCGTATATATATGTATGAAATGTCTCTGTTACTGTGGCGTATATATATATGAAATGCCACGGTTACTATGGTGTTTATATATGAAACGCCACGGATACTATGGTGTATATATATGAAACGCTACGGATACTATGGTGTATATCCATGAAATGTCACGGTTACTATGGTGTTTATCCATGAAATGCCAGGGTCACTGTGGCGTATATTATATATATATATATATATATATATATATATATATATATATATATATATATATATTTAAATATGAAATGCCACGGTTACTATGGTGACAATTAAACTCTCTGACTGGCAGTGGTACGTATGTCGTCCAATCAAAGATCGTCTGAAAGATTAGGTGGTTTTTCTGTTTGGTGTTTTGTTTGTTTGTTGCTTTATAATCAGTGAGGCGTGCATACGAGTGGTTTTACCTTTGATTTGACTAGGTTCTTTTTGTGGTTGGATCCAGACAAAACCAGACTTTTTGTCTTCTTCTTCTTTTTTGTTGTGGGATCCAGACAAACCAGACTTTTGTCTTCTTCTTCTTCTTTTTTTGTTTTGTGATCCAGACAAATTAAACTTTTTGAATTTTTCTTCTTTTTTTGTTTTGCGATCCAGACAAACTAAACGTTTTGAATTTTTCTTCTTTTATTTTTGTGATCCAGACAAATTAAACGTTTTGAATTTTTCTTCTTTTTTATTTTTGTGATCCAGGTAAATTTACCCTTTCGGATGTGTCGGCCCACAAAAGTCTTCAACTTCAGAGCTAACACACCTGGGAGCGATAACAGTAAATATACTGATAAATCCACTTTTAATTGTCCATTACTGTTGTTTTGCTTTATCCACGATGTCTACCAAACAGTCTCGCAATGTGTCCACACATTCACACAAACATACACACTGTACACACACATATAAATTATTATAATGTCATAATACATAATAATATATATTTACGCGCAAGTACATGTTTTATGTCTGTAGAATATATTTATATCTCTCTGCTTGACCTGTATATATGACTTGAATGTATGTACGCATATAATACGTATGCATGTATATGTATGTATGTATGTATGTATGTATTGTATGTATTGTATGTATGTTTGCATGTGTGTATCTATGTATGCATACATGTATGTATGTGTGTATGTGTGTTTGTATGTATGTATGTATTGTATGTATTGTATGTATGCTTTGCATGTGTGTATCTATGTATGCATACATGTATGCATGTGTATGTGTGTTTGTATGTATGTATGTATATATGTGCGTTGTCTGTGTCTGTGTGTATGTATGAATGTATGCATATGTGTGTATGCATGTAGGTGGTGTGTATGCTTGTGTGTTTGTATCTATGTGCGTGTACACCTCCAGTACCTGTGTATGTAATTATGACGTTTTCCTATCATACTATTGTAGCTGATGCACACATCACGACACACACACACACACACACACACATATCCACGGCATGGCCGCGCCTTGTTCTTGTTGTTGTTCGTGAGATAACACTCACCGTCTCCGTGTCAGTCCATTCATTAAACCTCTAGCTTACAAATACAACATGAATCGACGTGTTTGTTTTTCACTCTCTACACTTGTGTTTCTACATTCACTGTTCCGTTTGGAGTTTTCCACAATTTGATAATATATAAGATGTTACATTGTGTTAATGTACCTATGGGAATATAATTGTACTCAACCATGTATGCATCATTGCATGATATATCCTTGTATGCACTCATTATAGTACTAGTGTGTACACTTTTAGCCCAGTGGTTAGGCTGCCGGATTGGGGATCACGAGGATCCGGTTCAAATCCTGGTCCGACGTTGTGTACCCTTTGGAAGATATTTAACAGTCATTTTCTCAACTCTATTCAGGTGCAAGTAGGTAACAGCACTAGCTTGAGAGTAAACACATCTGCTTCAGACTAGTGTTTTTGGCCATTATCATCGTTTTCTGCTTCTCGCTATTGAAACCGGGATAATTTCCGGCTCTATAGCCGTGCCAGCCTCGAAGGAACTTTTCTCTTATATATATATATATATATATATATATATATATATATATATATATATATATATATATATATATATAATGTAATGTGTGTGCGTGTGCGTGTGTGTGTGTGTACTCCTTTTTGTGTGTGTGTGTGTGTGTTCTTGATGATTTGTTGTTGATAACAGATATAATGATGAGTGGAATGGTTCGAGTTTACGTTATGTACATCGTGATGTCATTTGATGTCTTCACTTCTGACCGTTCTCTTTAGGGCTGCTGGGGATCAACAACAAAAACGATAATGGCGATGTTGAACATGTGAAAGGTGTCGACCTGACCCCAACGGGTTTAAAAGTCAAGACAGCTGGCCGTTATTACGTCTACAAGAGTATTTACTTTGTACCAGACTTTCACTCTTCTTGTGAAGAAAGGAATATTACAGTAGGTTTTTTATTTACTTTGTGCCAAACTTTCACTCTTCTTGTGGAGAAGGAACATTAAAGCAGGTTAATATTCCCTTTGTGCGAAACATTCACTCTTCTTGTGGAAAAGGAACATTACAGTAGGTTTTGATTTACTTTGGGCCAAACTTTCACACTTGTTGTGGAGAAGAGAATTTTACGATAGGTTTTTATCATCGGCAATCATTATCCTCATAATCATCATCATCGTCATTACCACCACCATGGCTCTTATTCTTAGGACCGGTATTGACATGATCACATTCACTATATGAATTGTATTATTTCCGAATAAAAACCCGTCATTGGTGTCTACAGAGAGAACGTTGATTTAACCAAAAGTATTCATGTTGTTATAATGCATATTGTCATTATTATGAACATCTTCTATCCTCCATACCCAAAACAAGTAATAGAAGTGGTAGACTTATACATTTAAAATCCTGCACTAAGAGAGATATTTTAGATCATAATTTCTTCCACATGCCATACGAATGTTTTACCATGCCTTACTTTTGAAAGCACAATGCTTCGCTCATAATATTTAAGAAATGTAAATTGATTGATGGTGGATGAATGATGTGTGATAAGTTGATGAATGTGTATGAAGCTTAACTGATTTATCTATAATTATTTCTTTTCCTTATTTTTTTATGTATATTGTTTCACCGCACTATCTATTTACCCACCTTTGAATCTTAATTTACTTCTCCGAAAATTTTAACATTTAATGATTAATTTAAGTTAAATTTGTTTTTAATTTAAATGCATTGATGTATTCTTTTATTTTTCAAACGGAAATTGTGATAACACAAGTATAATTCCTTTTTTAAAGGATCAATAAAGATGATTGAATTGAATTGAATTAAATTTAAATCTCCATCGTTATTATTATTATCATTTTCGGTTTTATTATGATTTCTTCCGCAGACTTTAACCAGCACGATTCTAAAACAATCGTATAACGGAACACAGGAACTGTTGAAGTCAGTCTGCACATGCTGCCCAAAATGTCACTACACTAGAGAAAGCGACTTCACAGGTAGGCATGTCTCTTCATTACTTTCTCTTGCTCGCCAGTGAGATGAGATAAGATAAGATAAGATAAGATAAGATAAGATAAGATAAGATAAGATAAGATAAGAATAAGATAAGATAAGATAAGATAAGATTCGGTGAGTGAAGGGCGGAGAATATGATGGTAAAAAAAATGTGAAGTAGTAGAGCGATGTGGGTACGAAGTAGGAGAGGTATTAGAGGCAATAATTGCTCAGCGTCCACTGTGCTGGCTCACGGTATGAATATATATATATATATATATATATATATATATATATATATATATATATATATATATATATATATATATATATATATATATATATATATATATATATATATATATATATATATATATATATATATATATATATATATATATATATATATATATATATATTATAAATATATATATATATATATATATATATATATATATATATATATATATATATTTATAAACAAAACTACATACTCTTCAGACACTTGTCAAAAACTTTTGAGGAGGGAAAAGAAGAGAGGGTGGGGGACGGGGGGGGGGTTCTCCTCAAATATTGACGCGAGAAAAGGATGGCATCTTCCCCTTTCTTTAACTCGAATTATCTGGAGGAAAAAAACCTGAATTACTAATTCATATTCTGTTTTATTGATTTATTCAGGCTTAAAATTTATTGAATTGGTGTTTTAATTCCATTTTATCAACTTTGTAGCCGGACCGGAACTGCCCAGCGTGGAAATGAGTCAATAATAATTGTCAACTCTGAATATAATTGTATTTCTATTATCAATTTCTGTCCCCGCGGTAGCGATGTCAAACAAAAGTCCACAAAAACTCTGGTCAGGGCCTTTGTAAGAGACTGTCTCGATTTCTGTCTTCACATTAGAAAGGCTTGTTTAGGTTTAAATCTAATCTTCATCTAGATCGATTTCACATTAATACATCAAGTGTTTAGATCTATATCTAGATTCATTTGTCTACACAGAGTCATTCTAAGACTCATAACTACATGTAATAAGCTCGATGACTACATGCAACGAGACTGAACATTACCTGTAATAAGAACGAATACTACATGCAATAGCAGTGATAACTACATGTTATCAGATCGATAATTACATTCAATAACATCAATAAGTACATGAAATAACACGGATACTTACTTGCAATAACACTGATAATGACATGTAATAAGACCGATAACTATGCAATAATAAAAATAAATATATGTAAAAACAACGACAACTACATGTAAAAAGACTGATACCTACATGCAATAAGATCAATAACTACGTGCAGTAACACTGATAACTATATGCAATAACACCGATAACTACATGCAGTAACACCGATAACTACATGCACTAACACCGATAACTACATGCAATAACACTGATGACTACGGGCAATAACACTGATAACTACAGGCAATAACACTAATAACCTTCGGGCAATAACACTCACAAATACGGAAAATAACATTGATAACTACGTGCATTAACATTGATTACTACATGTAATCACACTCATTACTAAGTGCAATCACACTGATTACTACATGCAGTAACACTGATTACTATGCAATAACACTGATTATTACATGCAATAACACTGAGTAGTGCATGCAATAACAGACATTACTACATGCAATAACACTGTTTACTCTATGCAATAACAGTGATAACTACATGCAATAACACTGATTACTACCTGCAGTAACAGTGATTACTACATACAATAACACTATTTTCTACATGCAACAACAGGATTACTACATGTGATAACACTTATTACTACATACAATCACACTGATTATTACATGCAATAACACCAATTATTACATGCAGTAACACTGATTACTACTTGCACAATAATACCGGTTACTACATGCAATAACACTGGTTATTACATGTAATAACGCTCATTATTAAGAGCCGTTACACGATTACTACATGCAATAACACTGATAAATACGTACAATAACACTGATTATTACGAGCAATTACATTGATTACTACATGCAATAACACTGATTTTTACAAGCAGTTACACTGATTACTACATGCAATAACACTGATTTTTACAAGCAGTTACACTGATTACTACATGCAATAACACTGATTACTACATGCATTAACACTGATTACTACATGCAATCACACTGATTATTACGGGCAGTTACACTGATTACTACACATGCAATAACACTGATTACTACATGCAATAACACTGCCTACTACATGTAATAACACCGATTACTACATGCAATAACACTGCCTACTACATGTAATAACACCGATTACTACATGCAATAACACTGCCTACTACATGCAATACCACTACTACATGCAATAACACTGTCTACTACATGTAATAACACTGCCTACTACATGTAATAACACTGCCTACTACATGCAATAACACTGCCTACTACATGTAATAACACCGCCTACTACAACACCATGCCTACTACATGTAATAACACTGCCTACTACATGTAATAACATTGCCTACTACATGTAATAACACTGCCTACTACATGCAATAACACTGCCTACTACATGCAATAACACTGCCTAGTACATGTAATAACACTGCCTACTACATGTAATAACACTATCTACCATGTAACAACACTGCATGCAATAACACTGTCTACTACATGTAATAACACTGCCTACTACATGTAATAACACTGCCTACTACATGTAATAACACTGTCTACTACATGTAATAACACTGCCTACTACATGCAATAACACTGCCTACTACATGTAATAACACTGTCCATACTACATGTAATAACACTGCCTACTACATGTAATAACACTGCCTACTACATGCAATAACACTGCCTACTACATGTAACACTAACACGCCTACCACATGCCTACTACATGTAATAACACTGCCTACTAAGCATGCCTACTACATAATAAATAACACTGCCTACTACTCCATGCAATAACACTGCAACTACATGCAATAACACTGCCTACTAGATGAAATAACACTGCCTACTACATGCAAGGACACTGCCTAGTACTGCAATAACATGCCTACACACAATAACACTGCCTACTACATGCAATAACACCGCTGCACTACATGCACTACGTAATAACACTGCCTACTACTACATGCACTACATGCAATAACACCGATTACTAAATGCAATAACACCGATTACTACATGCAATAACACTGCCTACTAGATGCAATAACACCGATTACTGCCTATTACTACATGCAAGGACACTGCCTAGTACATGCAATAATACCGATTACCACATGTAATAACACTGCCTACTACTACATGTAATAACACCGCTTAATAACACTACATGCAATAACACTGACTACTACATGTAATAACACTGCCTACTACATGTAATAACACTGCCTACTACATGCAATAACACCGATTACTAAATGTTAACACCGATTACTACATGTATAAGACTAATTACTACATGCAATAACACTGATTACTACATGTAATAACACTGATTACTACATGAAATAACACTGATTACTACATGCAAGGACACTGATTACCACATGTAATAACACCGATTACTACATGTAATAACACCGATTACTACATGTAATAACACCGATTACTACGTGTAATAACACTATGCTACATGCAATAACATTGATTACTACATGTAATAACACTGACTGCTACATGCAAGGACACTCGATTACTACGGGCAATAACACTGATTGCTACATGAATAACAAGACTAATTACTACATGCAATAACACTGATTACTACGTACATGCAATAAAAACGATTCCTGCCTGCAATAACTACGCCGATTACTGCATGCAATAACACTGATTCACTGCTTGCAATAACACCGATTACTGTGCAATAACACTGATTCCTGCCTGTAATAACACTGATTGCTGCATGCAGCCAACACTGATTCCTGCTTGCAATAACACCGATTACTGCATGCAATAACACTGATTCCTGCTGCAATAACACTGATTACTGCATGCAATAACACTGATTACTGCATGCCAATATCACTTATTACTGCTTGCAATGACGCAGTTACTATATGCAATAATACCGATAACTAAATCTGTATACTGATTACTATATGCAATAACACTGATTACTGTTATGCAATAACACTAATCATTGCATGCAATATCACTTATTACTGCTTGCAATGACACTGATTACTATATGCAATAATACCGATAACTACATGCAATAACACTGATTACTACATGCAATAACATTGATTACTACATGCAATAACACTAATCATTACATGCAATGCCACCGAGAACTACATGCAATGACACTGATTAGTACATGCAATGGCACCGAGAACTACATGCAATGACACTAATTATTACATGCAATGCCACCGAGAACTACATGCAATGACACTAATTATTACATGCAATGCCACCGAGAAATACATGCAATGACACTGATTAGTACATGCAATAGCACCGAATATTACATGCAATAACAGTGATTACTACATACGGTAACATTGATTACTACATGCAGTAACACTGATTACTAAATGCAATAACAGTGATTACTACATACGGTAACATTGATTACTACATGCAGTAACACTGATTACTAAATGCAATAATAGTGATTACTGCTTGCAATCACATTCATTACTAAATGCAATAACACTGATTATTACATGCAATAACACTGAGTAGTGCATGCAATAACACTGATTACGACATGCAATAACAATGATTACGACATGCAATAACACTGATTACGACATGCAGTAACACTGATTACGACATGCAATAACACTGATTACGACATGCAATAACACTGATTACGACATGCAATAACAATGATTACGACATGCAATAACACTGAATACGACATGCAATAACACTGATTACGACATGCAATAACGCTGATTACTACATGCAATAACACTGATAACGACATGCAATAACGCTGATTACGACATGCAATAACACTGACTACTACATGCACTAAGACTGATTACTACATGCAATAACACTGATAACTACATGCAGTAACACTGATAACTACATGCAGTAAGACTGATTACTACATGCAATATTACTGATTACTACATGCAATAACATTGATTACTACATGCAAAAACACCGACAACTACATGCAGTAAAACTGACTACTACATGCAATAAAACTGAATACTCCATGCAGTAACATTGAAAACTACATGGAATAATACTTTTTACTACACACCATAACATGGGTTACTACATGCAGTAACATTTATAACCGCATCCAGTTACACTGATAACTACATGCCATAACACTGATGACGACATGCAGTAACAATGATAACCACATGCAATAACACTGATTACTACATACCATAACACTGATAACGACATGCAGTAACACTGATTACTACATGCCATAACACTGATAACGACATGCAGTAACACTGATAAATACATGCAATATCACTGATTACTACATGCCATAATACTGATAACGACATGCAGTAACACTGATAACCACATGCAGTAACACTGATTACTACATGCCATAACACTGATTACTACATGCCGTAACACTGATTACTACATGCCATAACACTGATAACTACATGCCATAACACTGGGAACTGCGTCAATAACACTGATTATTACATGCCATAACACTGATAACTACATGCCATAACACTGGGAACTACATGCAATACCACTGATTACTACATGCGATAATACTGATAACGACATGCAGTAACACTGATAACCACATGCCGTAACACTGATTACTACATGCCATAACACTGATTACTACATGCCATAACACTGATTACCACATGCCATAACACTGATTACTACATGCCATAACACTGATAACTACATGCCATAACACTGATTACTACATGCCATAACACTGATTACTACATGCCATAACACTGATTACTACATGCCATAACACTGATAACCACATGCAATAACACTGATTACTACATGCCGTAACACTGATTACTACATGCCATAACACTGATTACTACATGCCATAACACTGATTACTACATGCCATAACACTGATTACTACATGCCACAACACTGATTACTACATGCCATAACACTGATTACTACATGCCGTAACACTGATTACTACATGCCATAACACTGATTACTACATGCCATAACACTGATTACTAGATGCCATAACACTGATTACTAGATGCCATAACACTGATTACTAGATGCCATAACACTGATTACTAGATGCCATAACACTGATTACTAGATGCCATAACACTGATTACTACATGCCATAACACTGATAACGAAATGCAGTAACACTGATAACTACATGCAATAACACTGATTACTACATGCCATAACACTGGGAGCTGCGTCAATAACACTGATTACTAAATGCTGTACAAGTGATAGTTACAAACAAATAATACTGATAACTACGTGCAGTACCACTGATAACTACATACAGTAATAATATGTATATAAACTGGTTAACAACTAGAACAAAACAACAGAAACTGTGCATCAAAGTTTTCCGGAAATTGTTTCAATCATTTATACGAAACCTAAGAAAATGATTTTGTTCCCATCATTTTTGCGAAACCTAACAAAATGATTTTGTTCCCATCATTTATACGAAACCTAGTCAAATGATTTTGTTCCCATCATTTATACGAAATCTAACAAAATGATGTTGTTCCCATCATTTATATGAAACCTAGCAAAATTAGTTTGTTCCCATCATTTATACAAAACCTAGCAAAATGAGTTTGTTCCCACCTTTTATACTAAATCTAGCAAATGATATTTTCCCATCATTGATACAAAACCTAGCAAAATGATTTTGTTCGCTACATTTATACGAAACGTAGCAAAATGTTTTTGTTCCCATCATTTATACGAAATCTAGCAAAATTATTTTGTAACCATTATTTATACGAAATCTAGCAAAATGATTTTGTTCCCATCATTTACACGAAATCTAGCAAAATATTTTTTCCCATCATTTATACGAAACCTAGCAAATGATTTTGTTCCCGTCATTTATACGGAATCTAGCAAAAAGGTTTTGTTCCCATCATTTATACGAAATCTAACAAAAAGGTTTTGTTCCCATCATTTATACAAAATCTAGCAAAAAGGTTTTGTTCCCATCATTTATACGAAATCTGGCAAAACGATTTTGTATCCATCATTTACACGATTTTCTTCCCATCCTTTATACAAAACCTAGCAAAATGATTTTGTTCCCATCATTTATACGAAATCTAGTAAAATGATTTTGTTCTCATCATTCAAGCGAACCCTACCAAAATGAGTTTGTTCCCATCATTTATACAAAACCTAGCAAAATGAGTTTGTTCCCATCATTTATACGAAATCTAGCAAAATGCTTTTGTTCCCATCATTAACACGAAAGCTAGCAAAATATCTTTTTCCCATCTTTTATACGAAATCTAGCAAAAGGGTTTTCATCCCATCAATATATACGAAATGTAGCAAGCTGATTTTATTCCCATCATTCATACGAAATCTAGCAAAAGTATCTTGTTCCCATCCTATATACGAAACCCAGCAAAATGTTTTTGTTCCCATCATTTATACGAAATCTAACAAAATGATATTGTTCCGATCATTCATGCGAAATCTAGCTTAAAATGCTTTTGTTCCCATCATTTATAAAAAAAGCTGGCAAATGATTTCCTTCCCATCATTTATACAAATCCTAGCAAAATGATTTTGTTTCCATCCTATATACGAAACCCAGCAAAATGTTTTTGTTCCCATCATTTATACAAAGCCTAGCAAAATGAGTTTGTTCCCATTTTTTATACGAAATCTAGCAAAAATGATTTTGTTCCAATCATTTATATGAAACCTAGCAAAATTAGTTTGTTTCCATCATTTATACGAAACCTTGCAAAAGGATTTCGTTCCCATCATTTCTACAAATAAAAACAAAATGTTTTAGTTCCCATCATTTATACGAAAGCTAGCAAAAATGATTTTGATCCCGTCATTGATACGAAGGTAGCAAAATGATGTTGTTTCCCATCATTTATACGAAACCTAGCAACATGAGTTTGTTCCCATTTTTTATATGAAACTTAACAAAATGATTTTGTTGCAATCATTTATGTAAGTTCTATCAAAATGATTTTGTCCCCATCATTTATACGGAACCTGGCAAAATGATTTTGTTCCCATCATTTATACGGAAGCTAGCGAAATGATTTTTTCCATCCTATATACGGAACCTAGCAAAATGATTTTGTTCCCATCATTTATTTGAAACCTAGGAAAACGATTTTGTTCTCATCATTTATACGAAATCTAGCAAATCGATTATGTTCCCATCATTTGCTACCAAAACTAGCAAAATTATTTTTTTTCTCATCATTTTTTACGAAACCTCGCAAAATGATTTTCCCCATCAGTCATACGAAACCTAGGAAAATGATTTTGTTCCCATCATTTATACGAAATAAAAAAAATGTTTTTGTTCCCATCATTTACACGAAACCTAACAAAATGATTTTGTTCCCATCATTTATACGAAAGCTAATAAATGATTTTGTTCCCGTCATGTATACGAAATCTAGCAAAATGATTTTGTTCCACTATTCATACAAAGCTAGCAAAATGATTTTGTTTCCCATCATTTATACGAAACCTAGCAAAACGATTTTGTTTCCATCATTAATACGAAAACTAACAAAATGTTTTACATCATTTATATGAAAACTAGCAAAATTATTTTGCTCCATCATTTAAACGAAACCTAGTAAAAATGATTTTGTTCCCCATCATTTATACCAAACCTACCAAAATGATTTTGTTCCCATCATTTATACGAAACCTACCAAAATGATTTTGGTCCCATCATTTATACAGCTGGCAAAATGATTTTGTTCCCATTATTTATACGAAACCTAGCGAATGATTTTGTTCCTATCATCCATACGAAATCTAGCAAAATGATTTTGTTCACATCAGTTATACGAAATCTAGCAAAATGATTTTTTCCATCATTTGTGTGAAAGCTAGCAAAATGAATTTGTTCTCATCATTTATACGAAACCTAGCAAAATGCTTTTGTTGCGGTCATTAATACAAAATCTAGCAAAACGATTTTGTTCCCATCATTATACGAAAGCTAGCAAAATTATTTTGTTTTCATCATTTATACGAAACCTATCAAAATGATTTTGTTTCCATTATTTATACGAAATCTAGCAAAATGATTTTGTTCCCATCATTTATACGAAATTCAGAAAAAAGGTTTTGTTCCCATCGTTTATTGAATCTAGCAAAATGATTTTGTTCCCATCGTTTATGCGAAATCTAGCAAAATAATTTTGTTCCCATCATTTATGCAAAATCTAGCAAAATGATTTTGTTCCCATCATTTAGAGGAAACCTACCAAAATTATTTTGTTCGCATCATTTATACGAAATATAGCAAAATGATTTTGTTCTCATTATTTATACTGAAATCTAAGAAACTGATTTTGTTCCTATCATTTATACGAAACCTAGCAAAATGATTTTGTTCCCATCGTTTATACGAAACCTAGCAAAACGATTTTGTTGTCATGTTCGATGTTTTCTGGTTATTTTTTTTCAGGAATCTAATTTACATGAATTTGAATGGTATACCGTTTTATTTCAATTTTTTGTTGTTGCCGATTATTATTATCAGCACATAGTATTCATTATGCATTGAAATAATATTATGCTTCCTGCTTGACTCCTCCATCAGGAGGCATGTTTGACCTGTCGGTGAGGGATGTGGTGCAAGTCCGTGTCAATGTGAACCCAAAGAAATATGTGTACTTCAAGGATCATGTGACATTTGTGGGCTTGATGATGGTAGAGGCAGACAACCCTGTCCATTTTAAAAGTTGATTGACAACTACCACAACCACAACTTTAATTCATCAGTTATTTTTAAACACATACTAACCAAGCAAAAATGCATATAGATTTGTAATAAATAGCGTGTTTACATGCAATTATGTTTATTTTTACCAGTGGCCTGCTATTTATTATTTTCATCCGATTTATATACGAATAAATATTTCTTAAATAATTGTGCTGTTTCTTACTGTTTCTTTGAAAAATACTTGAAGGAATACATCTTTATAATCCTACTGTAAATTCTTTGTGCAAATAAAATTTGAGAATTGAACGCCAAATAGATGCTTATTGTATTACTTGACTTGTGTCTGAGTGGAAGGAACATACCAATTTTGTATCTAGTGGTAGCAACTAGCATGCCGTAAGGAAACTCAAACTATATTTATGAGATAAGTACATTAGAACGTATTGTTCCTTTTCTTTTTCTCCTCCTCATTTTTCTTCCTTCTTGCTCTTCTCTTTCTCATTCTCTTGTTTCTTCTTCTTCTTCATTCAAACTCATGACTCAAGTCTTGCAGACATGATAAAGCATTTCGATATTTCTTGTCATTTTCTTTCATCATATGTTTTGTGCTGTGATCTATTTGCGCTCAAGTCTGTTTTTTGAAAAATAGCTTGCCATTTACGATAGAGATTGATGTAATTACAGGTATCATTCCAAGAGTGTGCCTAAGTCACAATTACGTCATTTAAGACAAATATTAAAAAAACAATGCGCTGGCATTGTTGGCTATGGGAATACCAATAATGTACCTAAGTCACAATTACGACATTTAGAAAAAATGACAAAAACAATGGAATTTGGCACTGTTGGCTCTGGGAATTCCAAGTTTTAAATGGCTGTAAATTTGGTGTATTTTTACATCATATTATTTTACAATCTTCAGGAAACATGATCTCCTTCTACCAATACCTAGGATCATCTCTCTGTCTCGTCTTTTAAACATATCGACATAGGCACGTTATTGAACTGACTCCGTCAATTTACTGACATAATCCTTCATTGAAGACAGCATCGGCATTGCATTTCAGATTGTCATTCCCGGCGGTAAAAATGCCACATTGCTGATGAATTATTATTTTATATCAAACATGACTTCCTGTCCAAGAATAGCCCGCTGAAGCTCACTCTTGGCATGGCGCCGAGGATCCATCGAGGTAAAGGAAGTTCTGTAGTTAAATATCAGACACAACAGAATTCGGTGATTCAAACTAAACCCAACATGAATTCGGTAGTTAGATATCAGGCACAGCTGGAATTCGGTAGTTAAACACCACACCCAACATGAATTCGGTAGTTTAGTACCAGACCAGACATGAATTCGGTAGTTAAATATCAGACACAACATGAATTCATTAGTTCAATACCAGACCCAACATGAATTCGGTAGTTAAATACAAAACCTAACATGAATTCGGTAGTTAAATATCAGACAACAACATGAATTCGGTAGTTAAATATCAGACACAACATGAATTCGATAGATAAATACCAGACACAAATGAATTCGACAGTTAAACACTAGACCCAACGAATTCGGTAGTTCAATACCAGACCCAAAATGAATTCTGTAGTTAAATAAAACTTAACATGGATTCGTTAGTTAAATACAGACACAACATGAATTCGATAGTTAAATATCAGACACAACATGAATTCGATATTTAAATACCAGACACAACATGAATTCGGTAGTTAAACACCAGACCCAACATGAATTCGATAGTTAAAATACCAGACACAACATGAATTCGATAGTTAAATACCAGACACAACATAGATTCGATAGTTAAATACCAGACACAACATAAATTCGATAGTTAAATACCAGACACAACATGAATTCGATAGTTAAATACCAGACACAACATGAAATCGATAGTTAAATACCAGACACAACATAAATTCGGTAGTTAAACACCAGACCCAACATGAATTCGGTAGTTAAATACCAGACACAACATGAATTCGATAGTTAAATACCAGACACAAAATAAATTCGATAGTTAAATAGCAGACACAACATGAGTTCGATAGTTACACCAGACACAACATGAAATCGATAGATAAATACCAGACACAAAATGAATTCGATAGTTAAATACCAGACACAACATGAATTCGGTAGCTAAATAAGACAACATGAATTCGATAGTTAAATACCAGTGAATTCGGATAGATAAATACCAGACACAAAATGAATTCGATAGTTAAATATCAGACACAACATGAATTCGATAGTTAAATACCAGACACAACATGAATTCGATAGATATCAGACACAACATGAATTCGGTAGCTAAATATCAGAGACAACATGAATTCGATAGTTAAATACCAGACACAAAATAAATTCGATAGTTAAATACCAGACACAACATGAATTCGATAGTTAAATACCAGACACAACATGAATTCGATAGATAAATACCAGACAAAAAATAAAATTGATAGTTAAATATCAGACACAACATGAATTCGATAGTTAAATACCAGACACAACATGAATTCGGTAGCTAATATCATCGGTAGCTAAATATCAGAGACAACATGAATTCGATAGTTAAATACCAGACACAAAATAAATTCGATAGTTAAATATCAGACACAACATGAATTCGATAGTTAAATACCAGACACAACATGAATTCGATAGATAAATACCAGACACAAAATGAATTCGATAGTTAAATATCAGACACAACATGAATTCGATAGTTAAATACCAGACACAACATGAATTCGGTAGCTACATATCAGACACAACATGAATTCGGTAGCTAAATATCAGTCACAACATGAATTCGGTAGTTATATACCAGACACAACATGAATTTGATAGTTAAAATACAATAAAAAAAACAACATGAACAATTCATAATGGATCGCTTTAGAAGAACATAGAGGCAGAAACTGTTTTCATTTAATGATCTATATTTAACAAATTTAATTAACAAATGGTGTCATGACGAGATGTTTCAACTGGTCATGTATTAATGGTGAAAATGATACTATTATAATAATTCTTCAAAAATTATCAATGGCACTTAAAGGGCAAACAGAATATGATTTCTATCAGGAATCAACAATCGACTCTGGCAAACAATCATCTTAGAATTACAAAAGATAAGTGAAGGTTAATTGTAAGGTTAGAGATTCTATATAAATATAACCTATACAATTCATGAGCTCAAGTTTACAACTTCGTCTCTATTGTGTTTGATAGATTCAATGTTTTGGAAGATCAGACTTTTAAGATGGGGTAGTAATGTTATAATAGGCTGCACGCGTTGTCCGTAGCCGCAGTCATCATACCAATTACGCAGATGGTTGTCGCATTTTCGTATGGATTTGTCGCCTGTAATACTGTTCTTGACGATATAATTTGTTATCCTTTATATGAAACGCAATACAATTATACAAATAATAAAACATTCCTTGAGATAAACATTGACTTGCACCTGTGTTTTATTGACTTAGAAAAGGCATTTAGCACTGTCACTGGCATTCTTTAAAAGAACATAACGTAGAGCAAAATTTAATAGAAGCCATTAAAAGTGTTTACAACAAATCAACATGTGCAAGAGATTTAAACGCTAGAGTAGTTGGAAATGTATCTGCAGAATTTGATGTAGATATAGAGGTAAGACAGGGTTGTATCCTAAGTCCTCTTTTGTTTTTATCACATCTATGGATTCAGTTGAAAAGGCATCGTCAAACATGAAGGAAATGAATGTAGGTATGTGGAAAGCAAACCGGTTAAATGTGTCCAATGCTTTCATTTGCTGATAATTTAGTTCTTTTGGAAAATGAAAGGCACCTCCAGTCAAACATCAACATGATGAATAATGAATTAAATGAAATTGGAATGAGAGTAAATGCAAAGAAAGCCAAACATTGCTCGCCAGCTTATGGAAGCTAAACCACAAAATCTTATATTAGGCAAGGAGAATTTAGAACAAGTTCAAACTACAATTACTTAGGAGTAATGATTAACTCGAAGGGGAAAACTAAGACAAGAAATCAGCCAGAGGCAAGTGCAATATATAACCATATAGGAAAGGCCTTTGTAGGTAAACAAAATTGTCAACAAAAACCGAAATGGCAGTATACAACACGGTTTATTGCAGTGAAACTAGACCAACTAGACAATGGGGAATACATTAGAGTGCAGGCAGCCGAAATGAAATATCTAAGAAGAGTAGCAGGAAAATAAAAGAGACAAAAATCAGAAACACAACAATAAGTCAAACCAAAGCAAATAGCATAAAAACTAAGATAGAAATGAATCAACTGAGATGGTTTGGGCATGTTAACATGATGAATGACAATATAATAGCTAAATCAGTATAATATCTTTGGCTTTTTATATTTTTGTTCTGTTTTTGTTTTTTTTTGTTTTTTGTGGTCACTCTGCCTATCTATCTACCTATAACTTTCCTTCCCCGTCTATTTCTCTCTCTCTCCCTTCTCTCTCTCTCTTTCTTTCTCTCTCTCTCTCTCTCTCTCTCTCTCTCTCTCTCTCTTTCTCTCTCTCTCTCTCTCTCTGTGTCTCTCTCTCTATTCTCTCTATCTCTCTCTCTCTCTCTCTCTCTCTCTCTATCTCTATATAACTCTCTCTCTCTCTCTCTCTCTCTCTCTCTCTCTCTCTCTCTCTCTCTGTCTCTCTCTCTCTTTGTTTCTCTCTCTCTCTCTGTTGTTCTTCTCTCTCTTCTCTCTGTCTCTGTGTCTGTCTGTCTGTTCTTTCTCTTTTCTTATTTTTTCGTTGTTTCCCTCTTTAGTTTTTTCGTTGTTTTTGTTGTTTTATAGTTTTTTGTTTGTTTGTTTGTTTGTTGTTTTTGTTGCTGTGGTTGTTTTTTTTTTTGGTGGGTTTTCTCTTCTTAGTTGGATATATAGTTCAGTAGGGCTCTGTACTGAAATAGAGCTTTAGTGCACTGTGTCTCTGGGTAGTTTAGAGTGCCGGTATCAAGCGTCATCTACATATTGTATTTGTTCCGGAAGCTGGGCTGGCACTTTACGTCATGAGTTTAGAATGCTCGTGCTCTCAAAATGGCCCACATGCTGCATTTTCATGATTGTTACAAAATTGATTTGGTTTCAAATACATCTGATAGTTTGTTTGTTTTTTGAATTGTTGCTAGCTTTCGTATAAATGATGGGACAAAATCGTTTTATTAGATTTCGTATAAATGATGGGAACAAATTCATTTTGCTAATTTTCGTAAAAATGATGGGAACAGAATCACTTTGCTAGATTTCATAAATGATGGGACAAAATCATTTTGCTAGATTTCATATAAATGATGGAACAAAATCCTTTCGCTAGATTTCGTATAATTGATGGGAACAACATCATTTTGCTAGATTTCGCATAAATGATGGGAACAAAAGACCTTTGCTATAAATGATTTCGTATAAATGATGGGAACAAAATCATTTTGCTGATTTCGTATAAATGATGGGAACAAAATCATTTTTAGATTTTATCATTTGCTGAATTTTTCGTATAAATGATGAAACTAAATCATTTTGCTAGATTTCGTATAAATGATGGGGAAAAATAATTTTGCTAGGTTTTATAAATGATGGAACAAAAGCATTTTGCTAGATTTCGTATAAAAGATGGTGCCAATACATTTTTCTTTTTTTTTTCTTTTCTTTTTCTTTTTATTTCATGAAGATAAGTTTCATACTCTTTTTAATTCTTCGTTTTTTTGTTTTTTTGTTTTGTTTTGTTTGGCATCTCTATTGAAAATTCATCAAAACATCAACTTTGAAATATTTTGAGAGTCTGGCACTAAGATGAAAATGGATGCAACAATGTTTCGAACCACCTTCCATATTTTCCATTGAAATA
>JAXRKP010002463.1:7500-50009 GCA_037039925.1 Doris montereyensis | reverse complement strand
TGGAGATGGGTGGATGTAAGTGGTGTAGATTGAAACTGTAACAAATGGAGATGGGTGGATGTAAATGGTGTAGATTGAAACTATAACAAAATGATGGAGATGGGTGGATGTAAGTGGTGTAGATTGATACGTTAACAAAATGATGGAGATGGGTGGATGTAAGTGGTGTAGATTGAAACGTTAACAAAATGATGGAGATGGGTGGATGTAAATAGTGTAGATTGAAACTGTAACAAAATGATGGAGATGGGTGGATGTAAGTGGTGTAGATTGAAACGTTAACAAAATGATGGAGATGGATGATGGTGTAGATTGATACTGTAACAAAATGATGGAGATGGGTGGATGTAAGTGGTGTAGATTGAAACGTTAACAAAATGATGGAGATGGGGTGGATGTAAACAAAATGATGGAGATGGGTGGAGATTGAAACTGTAACAAAATGATGGAGATGGGTGGATGTAAGTGGTGTAGATTGATACTGTAACAAAAAATGATGGAGATGGGTGGATGTAAGTGGTGTAGATTGATACGTTAACAAAATGATGGAGATGGGTGGATGTAAGTGGTGTAGATTGAAACGTAACAAAATGATGGAGATGGGTGGATGTATTGAAAAACTGTAACAAAATGATGGAGATGGGTGGATGTAAGTGGTGTAGATTGATACTATAACAAAATGATGGAGATGGGTGGATGTAAATGGTGTAGATTGAAACAAAATGATGGAGATGGGTGGATGTAAGTGGTGTAGAGTGATACTATAACAAAATGATGGAGATGGGTGGATGTAAGTGGTGTAGATTGATACTGTAACAAAATGATGGAGATGGGTGGATGTAAGTGGTGTAGATTGATACTGTAACAAAATGATGGAGATGGGTGGATGTAAGTGGTGTAGATTGATACTGTAACAAAATGATGGAGATGGGGATGTAAGTGGTGTAGATTGATACTGTAACAAAATGATGGAGATGGGTGGATGTAAGTGGTGATTGATAGATAGACCAATCGTCAGACACGTACATAGATATGGAGGATATATGATATTATGGACAAATTGATGGGTGATGAAGGTAAGGGGGGTGGGGAAATACAGCAAATCAGGTAGTGCAAAGATGAATGGAAAGGTGTGTGGTTGCTTGTAGGCTAATCACCAACCGAACAAGGGAGTGCAGTAACAATGATAATAATGTGTACTGTGTATTATGTAGAATTTTAAATGTATTTATGGTACTATATCAGGACTAAAGATTCATACATTTGGTAAGCGAAATTTAGATAAAGGGACCTACATGATAATATTTTTTTATCTATCTTTTACATTTTTATGATTTAAATATGTTTCTTAGGTCATGAGTTTTTTACGGCATGTATGTCACACCCTGTCACACACTCGTTCCATGTCTTACAACACACCATGCAAGTGTCACACACCTCGTTCCATGTCTTACAACACACCATGCAAGTGTCACACACTCGTTCCATGTCTTACAACACACCATGCAAACACACACTCGTTCCATGTCTTACAACACACCATGCAACACACTCGTTCCATGTCTTACAACACACCATGCAACACACTCGTTCCATGTCTTACAACACACCATGCAACACACTCGTTCCATGTCTTACAACACACCATGCAACACACTCGTTCCATGTCTTACAACACACCATGCAAAACACCATGCACACACTCGTTCACATGTCTTACAACACACCATGCAACACACTCGTTCCACACCTTGCAACACACCATGCAACACACCATGTAATTCCATATCTTACAACACACCATGGAACATACTGTCACCACTCGTTCCATGTCTTACAACACACCATCACACTCGTTCCATGTCTTACAACACCATGCAAGTGTCACATGCACCACACCATGTCTTACAACACACCATGCAACACTCGTTCCATGTCTTGCAACACACCATGCAACACACCATGCGTTCCATGTCTTACAATACCATGCAACACAATGTCTTACAACACACCATGCAACACACTCCCATGCTTACAACACACCATGCATTACACTCATGCACAACACCATGCAACACACCATGTCTTACAACACACCATGCAACACACTCGTTCCATGTCTTACAACACACCATGCAACACACACTCGTTCCATGTCTTACAACACACCATGCAAGTGCAACACTCGTTCCATGTCTTACAACACATTGGAACACACCATGTGTCACACACACACCATGCAACACACCATGCAACACACTCGTTCCATGACTTACAACACACCAGTGTCACCACACTCGTTCCATGTCTTACAACACACCATGCAAGTGTCACACACTCGTTCCATGTCTTACAACACACCATGCAAGTGTCACACACTCGTTCCATGTCTTACAACACACCATGCAAGTGTCACACACTCGTTCCATGTCTTACAACACACCATGCAAGTATCACACCATCGTTCCATGTCTTACAACACACCCTGTCACACACTGTTCCATGTCTTACAACACACCATGCAAGTGTCACACACTCGTTCCATGTCTTACAACACACCATGCAAGTGTCACACACTCGTTCCATGTCTTACAACACACCATGCAAGTGTCACACACTCGTTCCATGTCTTACACACACCATGCAAGTGTCACACACTCGTTCCATGTCTTACAACACACCATGTGTCACACCACTCGTTCCACACCTTACAACACACCATGCAAGTGTCACACACTCGTTCCATGTCTCACACAACACACCATGCAAATGTCACACACTCGTTCCATGTCTTACAACACACCATGTCACACACTCGTTCCATGTCTTACAACACACCATGTCACACACTCGTTCCATGTCTTACAACACACCATGTCACCACACTCGTTCCATGTCTTACACACACCCTGCACACACACTCGTTCCAACACCATGCAACACACCATGCAACACACTCGTTCCATGTCTTACAACACACCATGCAAGTGTCACAACTCGTTCCATGTCTTTACAACACACCATGCGGAACACACCATCGTTCCATGTCTTACAACACACCATGCAAGTGTCACACACTCGTTCCATGTCTTACAACACACCATGCAAGTGTCACACCTCGTTCCATGTCTTACAACACACCATGCAAGTGTCACACACTCGTTCCATGTCACACACACCATGCAACACACACTCGTTCCATGTCTTAGAACACACCATGCAAGTGTCACACACTCGTTCCATGTCTTACAACACACCATGCAAGTGTCAACACTCGTTCCATGTCTTACAACACACCCTGTCACACACTCGTTCCATGTCTTACAACACACCATGCAAGTGTCACACACTCGTTCCATGTCTTACAACACCCATGCAAGTGTCACACACTCGTTCCATGTCTTACAACACACCATGCAAGTGTCACACTCGTTCATGTCTTACAACACACCCTGTCACACACTCGTTCCATGTCTTACAACACACCATGCAGAGTGCCACACTCGTTCCATGTCTTAAGCAAGTGTCACACACTCGTTCCATGTCTTACAACACACCATGCAAGTGTCACACTCGTTCCATGTCTTACAACACACCATGCAAGTGCCACACACTCGTTCCATGTCTTACAACACACCATGCAAGTGAACGAGTCAGAACCAAACACTTACCGACTTACTGCTACACTCACCTGACAGTCCAGTGTTTAACATTAAAACTGGGTTTCCGACGTTTGTTTGTTTGTGTGTTTGTTTGAAGTAAACCTGTCCACCGTGGCAGTGATCTCAGGTTACACATTTGGCTGTCGGTAGGTCGTACTTCATTCTCTTCCTTCTTTTACTTTTGCCTTTTGTCAGTGGTTTCCTCTTAATTCACATTGAGATCACCGTCTTCGATAGACAGGGTAAATGTCAAGGAAACACAAGTCTGGCTGTGTGTTTTGTACGGCTACCTAAATCTAGTAAGGTAGCTGGCCTTGCTACTCGTCTTGATGTTTGTGTCACTTGTTATTGTCACCGACTTGTTACTGACTGTAGATTTTAGTTGCTATCTCATTGTCGTGATACCTTTATCACTGTTGTAAGTGTTTGGTTGTCACTAACTGTAGATTTTAGTTGCTATCTCATTGTCGTGATACCTTTATCACTGTTGTAAGTGTTTGGTTGTCATTGACTGTAGATTTTTAGTTAACTATCTCATTGTCGTGATACCTTTATCACTGTTGTAAGTGTTTGGTTGTCACTAACTGTAGATTTTAGTTGCTATCATTGTCGTGATGTCTTTATCATTGTTGTAAGTGTTTGGTTGTCATTGACTTGTCACTAGTTGTTTTACATTCCTTTACTTATATCTTTCACATTGCCATTTTCTCTACTGAAATAGCCGCAGTTGTGGGTGGGGTGAATTTTATTTCTTTGTTTTACTATCACCCTGCTATCACCTTTCATACGTTATGAGTATTATCGCTGTCTTCCTTTCATTAACTTGTCGTGAGCGGATGGCAGGTGCTACATACGCAATCATATTTTCCTTTCATACGTCATGTGATATCATGTTAGGCGGTCATTAGGGTGATTGGCACTGTACGACACTAGATGGTTATATTAGAGTTTTTTAAATAGATATACCATTGTGTTAGTAGTTTGGTTGAATAATTTTGTATTTGACAACGTGCCCAAATTCTGATTTGACAACAAGGAAGTGTTGTGTGAGTAGTGCATTTGACAACAAGGAGTGTTGTGTGAGACTGATTTGACAACAAGGAAGTGTTGTGTGAGTAGTCTGTCATTAACTTGTTTGACAACAAGGAAGTGTTTTAGTCTGTCAATACTGATTTGACAACAAGGATATGTGTTAGTCCAATGTGTTAGCAAGGAAGTGTTGTTACATTAGAGTTTTTCAATACTGATTTGACAACAATAATTTTGTAACGTGCCCAAATTCTGATTTGACAACAAGGAAGTGTTGTGTGAGTAGTGCATTTGACAACAAGGAAGTGTTGTGTGAGTAGTCTGTCAATACTGATTTGACAACAAGGAAGTGTTGTGTGAGTAGTCTGTCAATACTGATTTGACAACAAGGAAGTGTTGTGTGAGTAGTCTGTCAATACTGATTTGACAACAAGGAAGTGTTGTGTGAGTAGTCTGTCAATTGGTTGACAACAAGGAAGTGTTGTGTGAGTAGTGCATTTGACAACAAGGAAGTGTTGTGTGAGTAGTCTGTCATTTGACAACAAGGAAGTGTTGTGTGAGTAGTCTGTCAATACTGATTTGACAACAAGGAAGTGTTGTGTGAGTAGTGCATTTGACATTAAGGAAGTGTTGTGTGAGTTTTGTAATTTGACAACAAGGAAGTGTTGTGTGAGTAGTACATTTGACAACAAGGAGTGTTGTGTGAGTAGTGAGTCAATGAATTAAAGGCCTCTTCTTGTTCCTGGTTTTGTTAATTTTGAACAGTCCTCTCTTCGCTTTCCCTCCTCCTTTCCATCCATTCCTTCCTTCCTTCCTTCCTTCCTTCCTTCTTCCTTCTTTCCTTCCTTCCTTCCTTCCTTCCTTCCCTCCTTCGTTCCTTTCCTTCCTTCCCTCCCGTTATTCCTTCCTTCCCTCCTCTCTCCTTCCTTCCTTCCTCTCCTTCATTCTTCCTTCCTTCCTTCTCCCTTCCTTCGTTCCTTCCTTCCTTCCTTCCTTCCTTCCTTCCTTCGTTCTTTCCTTCCTTCTTTCCTTCCTCCCTCCCTTCCTTTTCCTTCCTTCCTTCCTTCCTTCCTTCCTTCCTTCCTTCCTTCCTTCCTTCCTTCCTTCCATTCCTTTCCTTCCTTCCTTCCTTCCTTCCTCCCCAACCCTCCTTCCTTGGATTTGTTCGTTCCTTCTCCATCCTTCAGATTTTTCTCCCTTCCCTTCCTTCCTTCCTTCCTTCGTTCCTTCCTCCCTTCGTTTCTTCTTCCCCCGCGTCCTTCCTTCGTTTCTTCTTTCTTCCTTCCTTCCTTCCTTCCTTCCTTCCTTCCTTCCTTCCTTCCTTTCATTTCTTCCTTTCTTCCTTCCCTCTTCTCCTCCTTCGTTCTCTTCCTTCCTTCCTTCCTTCCCTCCTTCCTTCCTTCCTCTCCCTTCCTTCCCTCCTTCGTCTATTCCTTCCTTCCTTTCTTCTCTCCTTCTGTTTCTCTTCCTTCCTTTCTTCTCTCCTTCATTCCTTCCTTCCTTCGTTCCTTCCGTCCTTCCCCCATTTCTTCCTTCCTCCCTTTTCCCCATATTTCCTTTCTTCTTTCATTGCTTCCTTTCTTCCTTCCTTCACTCACTCCTCCTCCATGTTGCTTCCTTTCTTCCTTCTCTCATTCCCTCATTCCACCCTTCCTTCCTTTCTCCCTTCCTTTCCTCCTTTCTTCTCTTTCTTTATTTCTTCCTTTCTTCCTTCCATCTTTTCTTCCTCCCTTCCTTCCTTCCTCCCCCCTTCCCTCCGATCCTTGCTTCCCTCCATCCTCCTTTCCTTCCTTATAATCTGTCTCTCGTTTCTCCTTCTCTCCCAACCCTCTTTTCTGTCCTTGGATTTGTTCGTAATTTTAACTGCAATTAATAGAGCAGTGGCTCTCAACCAGGGTGAAGTTCAGATTTTCAAGGGAAGGAGGGGGGGGGGAGGGGAGAGGAATTATCTCTCACACGGATTGGCAGACTAATATTTTCAATACACTCTTTAAGGCAGACATATTTGGAAAACTGGGAATAACATTTTGCCCATATGGTGAAAGGGTGCACTGTCCCAAAAAGGTTCAAAACCCACTGTAGTACAAAGACAGGAAACGATTTTAATTATTTCAATGGCGGATAACATGAGTCATTTTATGGCACCCACGCTCTGTGCATTAAAATGAGACTTTGTCAAATTATTCCCCTTGGCCAAGAAAGTGAAGCAACTAGGAAAAGAAGGGCTGGCTAGTCTTGATAAACGATAGCCACGCTTTGCCTCAATTGTTCCACTGGAAGTTAGAAAGTAGGTTCTATGGCATAGCATACCCGCCACTCCCCTGCCCTAGCATAACTGACAAGACGTACTGGCGTTTGTGTTTCTTCCTCCACAGTTGGCGTTTCTCCTTGATAACCAGAATCCATAACAATGGGCACGCTGTCTTGGTATCTGTGTGCTTTATCTTGCCACTAGAAACCACTGGTATTTGAGACACAATGTGTCTCTCTCTGTCTCTGTCTCTCTCTCTCTCTCTCTTTGTCTCTCTCTCTCTCTCTCTCTCTCTCTCTCTCTCTCTCTCTCTCTCTCTCTCTCTCTCTCTCTCTCTCTCTCTCTCTCTCTCTCTCTCTCTCTCTCTCTCTCTCTCTCTCTCTCTGTCTCTCCCTCTCTCTCTCTCTCTCTGTCTCTCTCTCTCTCTCTCTCTCTGTCTCTCCCTCTCTCTCCCTGTCTCTCTCTCTCTCTCTCTCTCTCTCTCTCTCTCTCTCTCTCTCTCTCCCTCTCTCTCTCTCTCTCTCTCTCTCTCTCTCTCTCTCTCTCTCTCTCTGTCTCTCCCTCTCTCTCTCTCTCTCTCTCTCTCTCTCTCTCTCTGTCTCTCCCTTTCTCTCTCTCTCTCTCTCTCTCTCTCTCTCTCTCTCTCTCTCTCTCTCTCTCTCTCTCTCCCTCTCTCTCTTTCTCTCTCTCTCTCTCTCTCTCTCTCTCTCCCCCCCCCCTCTCTCTCTCTCTCTCTCCCTCCCCTCTCTCTCTCTCTCTCTCTCTCTCTCTCTCTCTCTCTCTCTCTCTCTCTCTCTCTCTCTCTCTCTCTCTCTCTCTCTCTCTCTCTCTCTCTCTCTCTCTCTCTCTCTACTGTCCGTGAATTTTAAATATTATTATCGAGTTGTTATTTTTAGCGCCGGTTGTGCAGTCGGTAGAGCGCCAGACTATCACACAGAAGACCTGCGTTCTATTCCTGATGCAAGCAAATTTTTCTTATCTTCCTGTTAACCCATAAGCCAAATGGGTAGCTGGGTGTATTCCGTCTCGGCTCGGTATATTCCGACTCGGCGAAATGGGTAGCTCGGCGAAATGTATGTTCCCGCCTCGGCGAAATGGGTAGCTGGGTGTATTCCGACTCGGCGATTCCGACTCGGCGAAATGGGTAACTGGGTGTATTCTGACTCGGCGAAATGGGTAGGGTGTATTCTCAAATGCTCGGCGAAATGGGTCTATGGGTGTATTCCGACTCGGCGAAATGGGTAACTGGGTGTATTCCGACTCGGCGAAATGGGTAGCTGGGTGTATTCCGACTCGGCGAAATGGGTAACTGGGTGTATTCTGGTGTATTCGACTCGGCGAAATGGGTAGCTGGGTGTATTCCGACTCGGCTGGGTGTAAAAATGGGTAGCTGGATCTATTCCGATTAGGCGAAATGGGTAGCTGGATGTATTACGACTCGGCGAAATGGGTAGCTCAGCGAAATGGGTAGCTGGATCTATTCCGACTCGGCGAAATGGGTAGCTGGGTGTATTCCGACTCGGCGAAATGGGTAGCTGGATCTATTCCGATTAGGCGAAATGGGTAGCTGGGTGTATTACGACTCGGCGAAATGGGTAGCTGGGTGTATTCCGACTCAGCGAAATGGGTAGCTGGGTGTATTCCGACTCGGCGAAATGGGTAGCTGGGTGTATTCCGACTAGGCGAAATGGGTAGCGGGGTGTATTCCGACTCGGCGAAATGGGTAGCTGGGTGTATTCCTAGGCGAAATGGGTAGCTCCGACTAGGCGAAATGGGTTGCTGGGTGTATTCCGACTCGGCGAAATGGGTATGGATCTATTCCGATTAGGCTCGGCGACTCGGCGAAATGGGTAGCTGGGTGTATTCCGACTCGGCGAAATGGGTAGCTGCGTGTATTCCGAAATGGGTAGCTCCGGGCGAAATGGGTAGCTGCGTGTATTCCGACTCGGCGAAATGGGTAGCTGGGTGTTTTCCGACTGCTTGGTAGCTGGGTGTATTCCGACTAGGCGAAATGGGTAGCTGGGTGTATTCCCACTTGGCGAAATGGGTAGCTGGGTGTATTCCGACTTGGCGAAATGGGTAGCTGGGTGTATTCCGATTAGGCGAAAGTAAAGGCGGCATGGAAAGCAATGCAACCTACCGCCCTATGCCGTCAACCAAGACATACCAGGACACGGACTCTTGATTCTCCTAAGCGCAACTCTGAATAGGGAACTGTCTTTATTTTTCTTTTGTTTATTTGTATGTTTGTTTAATAGTCTGCACATTCTAACATCAACAGTCTGACTGTGTTGCTCACTTCCTAAAGAATCTCGTGCCTTCCAGTTTGTCTTCTTGCTTTTAAAACCCCAGTGTAATCCAGCGATGGCCTGTTATCATGAACGGTGAAAGTGATAACAAGTTTATTGTACAACCATCCACCGATCTCTTTCACTTTGTGGCTAACATGGTAAAGATGTTAACTTTCTCTCCAAATAGAGCTGCAATGGTGTGCCCCTAAAACGCCACCCACAAACCACCCTGTCACAAACCACCCTGTCACAACCACCCTGTCACAAACCACCCTGTCAAACCACCCTGTCAGTCACAAACCACCCTGTCACAAACCACCCTGTCACAAGCCACCCTGTCACAAACCACCCTGTCACAAGCCACCCTGTCACAAACCACCCTGTCACAAGCCACCCTGTCACAAACCACCCTGTCACAAACCACCCTGTCACAAGATGTCACAAACCACCCCGTCACCTGTGATAACGTTAGAGCCTACATGAAAGACAGCTAATTTGTCATCCTCGTATTCACTGGCTTTACGACTGCAGTGTTTCACTTGCCTAGTTTAGAAATCGGCTATCGAGTTTGCACTCTAGTTCTCAAGTGTCGTGTTTACCGTTGGCCACATTTATTTGAAGTGAGACGTGCACTGATTGCGTCTCTAGTTCTTGTCTACATTCTATGTAGGCTGTGTTATAATAGAGGTTTTCCCCACCAAATCTGGCCCAATTAAGCGTTCAAATGTGACATTATAGCATTAATGTGACTGTGACATTCAGATGATGCGACATAACGCATTAAATTGTGAACATGGGGCACTCGAATGTCATCATAGAGCCCTCGATATATGTATATAACTAGATCACTACATGTGGACACGAGTCATTCAGATGTGGCACGCTCTAGAACCCGTGCTCTTTTGTCATTCAAATACGAAATGGGAAAATCACACTTGAATATTCTCCGAAATTTAAGTGAAAATGCTGTAATTTCTATCTGGGAATCAACACTTACCCAACAAAATAGATTAATTGAACAAACCAGGTAAAGTAGGCCGAGGCATAGGCCTGTTTGAATTTCTTTCTTCTAGGCCAGAGGGGGGGGGGGGGGACTCGGTAGTCAGAGGCAAAGTGTCGGCCTCTCAACCAAAAGCTAGTGGGTTCAAGCCATGCTAACGGTTGAAACATTTTCTCAAGTTTTTTCGAGCAAAATCGACCCCCTCTGGTCCAGGTAGATGGATCAACACCTAGTCCCATCGGAGACGGACGATAAAAAAGAGATCCCATGTACGGATCACAACTCTGTGCACATTAAAGATGCCTTGGCTGTTAACAGGGCAGTCCGGGAAAATTAAAAATAATCCTACCAAAAAACCCCGAGATCACCTGAGTTGTGGTTGTGGGTAAATCAAATCAAAACAAAAACAAAAACAAAAACAAAATCTACGTCAGGACGTCTTCTTGTGTCTGGCACACCGACATGTGTGTCCTTGCATGTGATGGAATGCTTTCTCCATTGCCACCTGCGTTATCGCCACAGTTGCCAACTCGGCAATACGGGCTATGGTCATTTGCTGTGGTCATTTGCTGTGGTCATTTGGTGTGGCCATTTGCTGTGGTCATTTGGTGTGGACATTTGCTGTGGTCATTTGCTGTGGTCATTGCTGTGGTCATTTGATGTGGTCATTTGCTGTGGTCATTTGCTGTGGTCATTTATTGTGATCATTTCTCTGTCATCATGGTGTATCGTCTGGAAGTGATGGCCCGCTTGTAACTGTCAATTTGTGTGGACATTCCACATATAAACTGCCTGCTCCGCTTTGTTAAAAGGAAGAAAAGAAAAGGCGAATAGGGAGAAAGGTACGCAATCTGGACATTGGGCCAAAAGTTGCAATTCCGTGCATCCCTGGCTACCAACTCATTGAGTCGCTGACGACTTTGAATGATCCGTGTCGTATTTGGTGATGTCGCCGTGGGGCACATTTGAAATGTCGGTTTGCCGCCTTTGAGTAATTATTGTTTTCGATTTACTTCAGATGTCGAGTTTATTTGAACTTATGTCACATTCCATGCACTTTGCCGCATTTGACGTTTGCTTATTCTCGTTTGGTCACGAAAACCTAAAGTATTATAGTTACATCATAATATCCATCTCTAGGATTCGAACCCGGGATCGACCTCATGAACCTTAGTCCGACAGCCTTACCGCTCGGGCACCAACGCCCCAACAAAGAATATTAGTATAAGTACAAAGTGTTCGTCAGATTTGTGACTTGTGTCGTGAGATTTGTGACTTGTGTCGTAAGATTTGTGACTTGTGTCGTAAGATTTGTGACTTGTGTCGTAAGATTTGTGACTTGTGTTATAAGATTTGTGACTTGTGTTATAAGATTGGTGACTTGTGTCGTAAGATTTGTGACTTGTGTCGTAAGATTTGTGACTTGTGTCGTGAGATTTGTGACTTGTGTCGTAAGATTTGTGACTTGTGTCATAAGATTTGTGACTTGTGTCGTGAGATTTGTGACTTGTGTCGTAAGATTTGTGACTTGTGTCGTAAGATTTGTGACTTGTGTCGTAAGATTTGTGACTTGTGTCGTAAGATTTGTGACTTGTGTTATAAGATTTGTGACTTGTGTCGTAAGATTTGTGACTTGTGTTATAAGATTTGTGACTTGTGTTATAAGATTTGTGACTTGTGTCGTAAGATTTGTGACTTGTGTCGTAAGATCTGTGACTTGTGTCGTAAGATTTGTGACTTGTGTCGTAAGATTTGTGACTTGTGTCCAAAGATTTGTGACTTGTGTCGTAAGATTTGTGACTTGTGTCATAAGATTTGTGACTTGTGTCGTACGATTTGTGACTTGTGTCGTAAGATTTGTGACTTGTGTCCAAAGATTTGTGACTTGTGTCGTAAGATTTGTGACTTGTGTCATAAGATTTGTGACTTGTGTCCAAAGATTTGTGACTTTTGTCGTACGATTTGTGACTTGTGTCATAAGATTTGTGACTTGTAAAGATTTGCGACTTGTGTCGTAAGATTTGTGACTTGTGTCGTAAGATTTGTGACTTGTGTCGTAAGATTTGCGACTTGTGTCGTAAGATTTGTGACTTGTGTCGTAAGATTTGCGACTTGTGTCGTAAGATTTGTGACTTGTGTCCAAAGATTTGTGACTTGTGTCGTAAGATTTGTGACTTGTGTCGTAAGATTTGTGACTTGTGTCGTACGATTTGCGACTTGTGTCGTGAGATTTGTGACTAGTGTCGTAAGATTTGTGACTTGTGTTGTAAGATTTGTGACTTGTGTCATAACATTTGTGACTTGTGTCGTAAGATTTGTGACTAGTGTCGTAAGATTTGTGAGTGGTTTGATAATAAATATATGTCATTTAGCATGGTTTATCAGAATGTTTACGACTTGTTGTCGTTGAGGGCAAAGATATCTTTATCATTCCACCGGTTTATCATTGGGTGCCATCTCTAAGTGTCATTTTCCTCTTTCTCATCCCGAAATGAGTACAATTATCGGATGTATGTGCCCCTTCACATAATGTAACTCGAGGACTGCTTATAGGCATTTGGTCGTAACATTGCCAAGTATTTTCCCATTGCCCTGGGTGTGATTGCAGTATGCTTGATTTAACCGCCGGCAGTGGAAGAGGTCAATTAATTTCCTCAATGGGCGTTCTTTTGTCCCAACCACAGAGTTATGGTCCCTCTCCCCACCCCTGACAGGCAGGTCAGGATTTACTGACTTGAATTGAAGGCATTAACGTTTGGCTGGATGATTTAGTTAGTCTTGCAGTTTTCTAGCAGAGCAAGGAAGGACTTTGTAAGGCCAAGGAAATTTTGTCCCAATTTGCACCCATCTTAAACACAGCTAAATACAAGATTCATTTCACTTAAAGACCATTGTCTCTGTGTCCGGAAACGCAGATTAAATTCATCGCTGATCCTTCTTGGCACTTCATGAAGACGATCATGGTTTTTCACCTAACTTCCGGGGGGGTTCAATTTGAATTAAAGAGGGGGGGCATCAACGGATGAAGGATGAGGAAGGAAAGGAAAGAATCAAAATAATTTAAAAAAAATTTTTTTTTAAACCGCATTTGTCAAAAGCACCGTCACTCTCTAGAAATCATAGAAAACTTTTCCTGTTTTGTTTTGTTTACATCTTCCTCCCGTTATTTTCTTAAGCCCAAGCAATAATTCAAAGATTCGTTTTTGGTTTGTATTTTTCTAGCACAACAACATGACTCATGTAGGTAGATGATGTCACTGTCAGTAAAGTCAGAGCTTCTCGTTAAGCCAACCGTGTTGAATGAGGGGCACGGTGTTTTGTTTATTGTGAATAGCACTGACCCCCATCGCCATATATTATATGGGCAGATACATTGATCGATGTAAAGATAGAGATAGGCAGAGATAGCGAGATAGGTGGAGATTTATTTATAGGTAAATTAACGAGAAAGAGAGTGAGAAACAGAGAGAGAGAGAGAGAGAGAGAGAGAGAGAGAGAGAGAAGAGAGAGAGAGAGAGAGAGAGAGAGAGAGAGAGACAGAGAGAGAGAGAGACAGACAGACAGACAGAGACAGAGACAGACAGACAGAGAGACAGAGACAGACAGACAGACAGACAGACACAGATACACAGACAGACATAGAGACAGACAGAGAGATAAGTGTTTGGGAGAAGGTAGACCGAGAAACTCATGAAAATGGTTACATTTAGAAATACAATTGAAAGTCGTTACATTTAGAAATACAATGGAAAGTGGTTACATTTAGAAATACAATTGAAAGTCGTTACATTTAGAAATACAATGGTCGTTACATTTAGAGAAATACAATGGAAAGTGGTTACATTTAGAAATACAATGGAAAGTGGTTACATTTAGAAATACAATGGAAAGTCGTTACATTTAGAAATACAATGGAAAGTGGTTACATTTAGAAATACAATGGAAAGTGGTTACATTTAGAAATACAATGGAAAGTCATTACATTTAGAAATACGATGGAAAGTGGTTACATTTAGAAAATACAATGGTGTTGTTTTATTTTCTTTACATCTAAAAAATACTCTTTTTTCCTGTTTCAGACCGTGACGAAAAAAGCATTTCAGTTTCCAGAAGACCCCAGAAAGTCCCTGGAAAATGGTATTCTGCTGTGCGAGTAAGTATATTTGCCTTAACGTTAGGCTGCTACCATAATTTACCTGTAGAGTTCCATTCAACATCGTTTCCGTAGTAAATTGTTTTTAGGCTTTTCGGTGTTGCTGATGAAGGCTTGGACACCGAGACAGTTCTCTGTTCTGTCCTGTTTACTTTCTATTAGGAAATCTTTCCTTACTGTTTTATGTTCATCTTGACAAGTATTTGTTAGAAAGCTTCTTTCAACTTCGGAATCTTAATTTCTCTATCATGATTGTTGCATACGTTTTTACTTTGATATTTGATACAAGAAAAAGCGCAATGCCTCCTTAATAATAGAAATAAAACTTTCACAGATGAGCACGATTGCTTGTAAGGCCTTTGTAGATTGTTATCTGATCTTGTATTCAATGGAGGCATTAAACTATAATTATAGGGTGTGCCAGAATGCATGATACATACACACACACACACACACACACACACACACACTCACACACACTCTCTCTCTCTCTCTCTCTCTCTCTCTCTCTCTCTCTCTCTCTCTCTCTCTCTCTCTCTCTCTCTCTCTCTCTCCCCTCTCTCTCTCCCTCTCTCTCTCTCTCTCTCTCTCGTCTCTGTCTCTCCCTCTCTCTGTCTCTCCCTCTCTCTCTCTGTCTCTCTGTCTCTCTGTCTGTCTGTCTGTCTGTCTGTCTCTCTCTCTCTCTCTCTCTCTCTCTCTCTCTCTCTCTCTCTCTCTCTCTCTCTCTCTCTCTCTCTCTCTCTCTCTCTGTGTCTCTCCGTCTCTCTCTGTCTTTCTCTGTCTCTGTCTCAGTCTCTATCTCTATCTCTCTCTCTCTCTCTCTCTCTCTCTCTCTCTCTCTCTCTCTCTCTCTCTCTCTCTCTCTCTCTCTCCCTCTCTCTCTCTCTCTCTCTCTCTCTCTCTCTCTCTCTCTCTCTCTCTCTCTCTCTCTCTCTCTCTTTCTTTTCTTACATGTTTTTTTTAATGAACGGGGTTACATAATAAAGTGGTTCATAAATTCTGGCCCAGCCTTCTATAAAAGAGTCGTTGCAACCCTTACATCTTTAGTTTTACTATTGTCGACGTTGCTGGTTAGTACTTATGTTGTTTTTTCTTACGATGATTAATTCGATACTAAATGTTGATTTCACTTCAACACAGATACACTTATGTTTTGTTTCCGTATGATGAAGTTGTGAACACATTTTGTCCATTTACTATTTGTATTGGAGTAAGACAAACCCATAACTGGAAGAAATAGCAACATCAGCGTTACGTTTGCGTAATGGAACTTAGTAGGGCAAGTTATTCCACTCCTCAATAACAACACAACCGTGAAGGCGGAGTCTTTAGTATCGGTGTGTGTTGAATGAAGCATTCACCACTTGGTATTATCAACAGGACAATGTATCAGCGATCTCCGAGCTCTGTACATCACCGTACACACCACGAAAGTCGCTTTTTGAGGGGCATCCATTGCGAATGATTTGTAGGGGCACACCTTATCGCTCTCCGATGATACAGACTTACCTGACAGCCCACTTGACAGTGAATGGAAGAAACACAATCATACATTATGGCGGTGTAATCTGATACGTTCCTAGAAAATTGTCTTAGGTCTCCGGATATCCGCCCCCCCCCCTCCCATAACACTCCCAATGTTAGTTTATGGGTAGTGCCAATCTAGTTATTGTCGTCACGTCTGTGTGGTATGGCCTTGTTTTGTAGTTTAGTGTAGCCAAGCCATGGCCATCTTATATTCACGTCTGGTACTTTGGCCTTGTAGTTTAGTGTAGCCAAGCCACGGCCATTTCATACTCACGTCTGGTACTTTGATTTTGTAGTTTAGTGTAGCCAAGCCATCCATCTCATATTCACGTCTGGTACTTTGGCCTTGTAGTTTAGTGTAGCCAAGCCATGGCCATTTCCCATCTGGTACTTTGATTTTGTAGTTTAGTGTAGTCAAGCCACGTTTCTGGTACTTTGGCCTTGTAGTTTAGTGTAGTCAAGCCATGGCCATTTCATACTCACATCTGGTACTTTGGCCTTGTAGTTTAGTGTAGTCAAGCCACGGCCATTTCTACTCACATCTCGTACTTTGGCCTTGTAGTTTAGTGTAGTCAAGCCACGGCCATTTCATACTCACATCTGGTACTTTGATTTTGTAGTTTAGTGTAGCCAAGCCACGGCCATTTCATACTCACGTCTCGTACTTTGGCCTTGTGTAGTTTAGTGTAGATTTTGTAAGCCACGGCCATTTCATACTCACGTCTGGTACTTTGGCCTTGTAGTTTAGTGTAGCCAAGCCACGGCCATTTCATACTCACGTCTGGTAGTTTGGCCTTGTAGTTTAGTGTAGCCAAGCCACGGCCATTTCATACTCACATCTGGTAGTATGGCCTTGTCCAAGGCCATTTCATACTCACGTAGTTTAGTGTGGCCAAGCCACGGCCATTCACGTCTGTTAGTATGGCCTTGTAGTTTAGTGTAGTCAAGCCATGGCCATTTCATACTCACGTCTGGTAGTATGGCCTTGTAGTTTAGTGTAGCCAAGTCATGGTCATCCCATACTCACGTCTATTAGTATGGCCTTGTAGTTTAGTGTAGTCAAGCCATGGCCATCCCATACTCACGTCTAGTAGTATGGCCTTGTAGTTTAGTGTAGCCAAGTCATGGTCATCTCATACTCACGTCTATTAGTATGGCCTTGTAGTTTAGTGTAGTCAAGCCATGGCCATCCCATTTCACTCACGTCTAGTAGTATGGCCTTGTTAGTTTAGTCAAGCCATGGCCATTTCATACTCCCACGTCTATTAGTATGGCCTTGTAGTTTAGTGTAGTCCATGGTCATCCCATACTCACGTCTATTAGTATGGCCTTGTAGTTTAGTGTAGTCAAGTCATGGTCATCCCATACTCACGTCTGGTAGTATGGCCTTGTAGTTTAGTGTAGTCAAGCCATGGCCATATCAGACTCGCGTCTAGTTGTTTGTTGTGATGTGTAGGTGTCGTGACAGTGGATTGTCGTTTGTCGTGATATGTAAGGTGTCGTGACAGTAGATTGTCGTTTGTTGTGATGTGTAAGGTGTGGTGACAGTAGATTGTCGTTTGTTGTGATGTGTAAGTGTGGTGACAGTAGATTGTTGTTTGTTGTGATGTGTAAGGTGTGGTGACAGTAGATTGTAGTTTGTTGTGATGTGTAGGTGTGGTGACAGTAGATTGTAGTTTGTTGTGATGTGTAAGGTGTGGTGACAGTAGATTGTAGTTTGTTGTGATGTGGAAGGTGTGGTGACAGTGTATTGTCGTTTGTTGTGATGTGTAAGGTGTGGTGACAGTAGATTGTTGTTTGTTGTGATGTGTAAGGTGTGGTGACAGTAGATTGTTGTTTGTTGTGATGTGTAAGGTGTGGTGACAGTAGATTGTTGTTTGTTGTGATGTGTAAGGTGTGGTGACAGTAGATTGTTGTTTGTTGTGATGTGTAAGGTGTGGTGACAGTAGATTGTTGTTTGTTGTGATGTGTAAGGTGTGGTGACAGTAGATTGTTGTTTGTTGTGATGTGTAAGGTGTGGTGACAGTAGATTGTTGTTTGTTGTGATGTGTAAGGTGTGGTGACAGTAGATTGTCGTTTGTCGTGATATGGAAGGTGTGGTGACAGTAGATTGTCGTTTGTCGTGATATGGAAGGTGTGGTGACAGTGTATTGTCGTTTGTCGTGATATGGAAGGTGTCGTGACAGTGTATTGTCGTTTGTCGTGATATGGAAGGTGTCGTGACAGTAGATTGTCGTTTGTCGTGATATGGAAGGTGTCGTGACGTGGGTGTCGTTGTCGTGATATGAAGGTGTCGTGACAGTAGATTGTCGTTTGTCGTGATATGGAAGGTATCGTGACAGTGTATTGTCGTTTGTTGTGATGTGTAAGGTGTGGTGACAGTGTATTGTCGTTTGTTGTGATATGGAAGGTGTGGTGACAGTGTATTGTCGTTTGTTGTGATATGGAAGGTGTGGTGACAGTGTATTGTCGTTGTCGTGATATGGAAGGTATCGTGACAGTGTATTGTCGTTTGTTGTGATATGGAAGGTGTGGTGACAGTGTATTGTCGTTTGTTGTGATGTGGAAGGTGTGGTGACAGTGTATTGTCGTTTGTCGTGATATGGAAGGTGTGGTGACAGTGTATTGTCGTTTGTCGTGATATGGAAGGTGTGGTGACAGTGGATTGTAGTTTGTCGTGATATGGAAGGTGTGGTGACAGTGTATTGTCGTTTGTCGTGATATGGAAGGTATCGTGACAGTGGATTGTCGTGGGTTGGGGGCGTGTTGTGGTTTTTTTCATGTCAATTTCGATAACGAACAGGACGATACGTTCGAGCGTCGTCTGTTCTCATATGGAAAAGCTGCAATTGAAGGAGTTGGTTTCCCGCGGGCAGTTGGCGGGAGATGCTGGAAGATCACACTTTTCTTTTTGACTCTTCCACTTCTCTTTTGTTTTGTTGTTTCCTCTTTACTCGCTTTGAGATCACCGGAATGGTGGACTGGGTAAATTTCAATTAAACAAACAAACTTATTTTCCCATAATTACATATTCTAATATACGTATTGATTTTGATTTCATCTATGTGTTATATCCGTCTTGTGCTATTCAATCCATACTAAAATTGAACATAACGGTAGTGGTAGAGAGACAAGGTTTAGAATTAGACATAACGGTAGTGGTAGAGAGACAAGGTTTAGAATTAGACATAACTGTAGTCGTAGAGAGACAAGGTTTGGAATTAGACATAACAGTAGTTGTAGAGAGCAAGGTTTAGAATTAGACATAACAGTAGTCGTAGAGAGACAAGGTTTAGAATTAGACATAACAGTAGTCGTAGAGAGACAAGGTTTAAGAATTAGACATAGCAGTAGTCGTAGAGAGACAAGGTATAAATTAGACATAACAGTAGTCGTAGAGAGACAAGGTTTAGAATTAGACATAACAGTAGTCGAAGAAGCCAAGGTTTAGAATTAGACATAACTGTAGTCGTAGAGGGACAAGTTTAGAATTAGACATAACAGAAGTCGTAGAGAGAGACAAGGTTTAGAATTAGAGATAGCAGTAGTCGTAGAGAGACAAGGTTTAGAATTAGACATAACAGTAGTCGTAGAGAGACAAGGTTTAGAATTAGACACAACAGTAGTCGTAGAGACAAGGTTTAGAATTAGACATAACAGTAGTCGAAGAGAGACAAGGTTTAGGAGTGAACATAACAGTAGTCGTAGAGAGCCAAGTTTAGAATTAGACATAACAGTAGTCGTAGAGAGACAAGGTTTAGAATTGAACATAACAGTAGTCGTAGAGAGCCAAGGTTTAGAATTAGACATAACAGTAGTCGTAGAGAGCCAAGGTTTAGAATTAGACATAACAGTAGTCGTAGAGAGCAAGATTTAGAATTAGACATAGCAGTAGTCGTAGAGAGCAAAAGGTTTAGAATTAGACATAACAGTAGTCGTAGAGAGACAAGGTTTAGTATTAGACATAGCGGTAGTCGTAGAAGCCGATGTAGTAATGAAGATCCCATTATATTATTTTCTCGTCCCAAATTCTCTCACACTTTGTTGACGTCTGTGTCACCAGGTTGGCCAATTGCCTGCAGGCAGGCGCAGTACGGCGTATCAACAGACTGTCCACCCCCATCGCTGGATTGGTGAGTTGTCTTTCATTTCAGTCAATCTTTGCATCAATATTTCAGTTAATCTCTGCATCATCATTTCAGTCAATCTTTGCTTCATTATTTCAGTCAATCTTTGCTTCATTATTTCAGTCAATCTTTGTTTCATCATTTCAGTCAATCTTTGTTTCATCATTTTCAGTCAATCTTTACTTCATCATTTCAGTCAATCTTTGTTTCATCATTTCAGTCAATCTTTGTTTCATCAGAATGTCTGAAAATGAGTGCATCGTGACTGTATGCGATGTTCGTCCATTCTAGTCCACAGTAATGGCTGGGGTCATTTTAATAGTGTGCCTATGTCCTCTTTCGTGAAAACACGAGATACAAAGATAATCAAGGGAATAAAAGAAAATCATGCTTTCAGAAAAGTATGAAAGTGATAATAATATGATGAAAACACATCACATTTTTAGCCGTTTGAAACTTGAAATTCCCAAAGCCATCTGTGCCCAAGTCCATCGTTTTGGGCATTTTTCTCTCCTAAATGACACAATTGTGACGTAGTCACACTATGGAACTGAGATTTTCCATTACTTGTCGACCTGGAGTCTACCACTGTAACACACTCGTGTAGTGTATTTAATTGATAAGACATTTTTGTAGAGGCAACATTTCAAAGAGATCACTCTCCACCCTATCGTGTGCATGTTTCAATTTGAGCTTTAATCATTATTATCGCCCTTGCAAACTTTTGCCTCAATCTCACAGTTTATTTTATTGATTTGATTTGATTTGCCTTGCCTGTACCCACCCACAACTAAGGTGATCCAATGGTTTTTGTAGCATTTGTTCATTATGCCTGGACTGCCTGTAAACAGCCAAGGGATCTTTAACGTGCACAGAGTTTGTGATCTGCACACCAGACACCTTTCTATCGTCCGTCACCGATGTGACTAGGTGTCGATCCACCTACCTGGACTAGACAGAGGGGTGGGGGGGGGGGGTGTGAATTTTGATCTAAAGGGCTTGAGAAAATTTTCAACCGTTGGTGGGGCTCGAATTCACCACCTTTTGGTTGAGAGGCCGGCACCTGGCCTCTCGGCAACCGAAGTCCCCTACTTCCTATTACATAATACCATATATCACTACTTCCTATTACATAATACATATATCACTACTTCCTATTACATAATACCATATATCACTACATTCCATATATCACTACTATAATACCATATATCACTACTTCCCTATTACATAATACCATATATCACTACTTCCTATTACATAATACCATATATCACTACTTCCTATTACATAATACCATATATCACTACTTCCTATTACATAATACCATATATCACTACTTCCTATTACATAATACCATATATCACTACTTCCCTATTACATAATACCATATATCACTACTTCCTATTACATAATACCATATATCACTACTTCTATTACATAATACCATATATCACTACTTCCTATTACATAATACCATATATCACTACTTCCTATTACATAATACCATATATCACTACTTCCTATTACATAATACCATAATACCATGTATCACTACTTCCTATTACATAATACCATATATCACTACTTCCTATTACATAATACCATATATCACTACTTCCCTATTACATAATACCATATATCACTACTTCCTATCACTACATAATACCATATATCACTACTTCCTATTACATAATACCATATATCACTACTTCCTATTACATAATACCATGTATCACTACTTCTCATTCATTACATAATACCATATATCACTACTTCCTCTGGAGGATTTGTCTCACATAATACCATATATCTCTCTCTCTGTGTCTGTCTCTGTCTCTCTGTGTCTCTACTACTTCCTATTACGAGAGAGAGAGAGAGCTTTAGATGTAGAAACAGAGAAAGAAACCATGACACGTGTGATTTGTCTTCCTCAGTGTGTCACATTTCCATAGGAAGTAAGATACATACATAGATACATAAATGATCTCAATGGAATTCTTTGATGTCAGTTTCCAAGCTGAACTCCATGAACTTGTCGCACGTTTACTACTTGGTTCTAGTTTCTCATTTGTTGTCTTCTTTATTAAAGGTTCTAGTTTATCATCTTTTGCCTTCTGTATTGTAGGTTCTAGTTTATCATCTTTTGCCTTCTTTATTGTAGGTTCTAGTTTATCATCTTTTGCCTTCTTCACTATAGCACTTAAATTATTCGGAGATGTGTCATCGCCACACCTCGATAGACTTCTATTTTTAGACCTGTATAAATGTGTTGGCTGCTGGAATCACATACCAGAATTCTAAATCAACTGTTTATTGGGTCGAAAAGAATGAATACGCCTGGATAACAAAGACCATGGACACATTTCAGATTTATTAGTCATTGTTTGGGGATTGGGTCGAACTATTACAAACGCCTCTTGCCAGAATTTCAGAAAGCCAAGGACCGGCGGAGAGCAAGGTCAGACGGAGGAAGGTTGTCATGTCAAGGCATTTGTTGTGACGAGCAGTGGATTCGTGTACTCGAGTAGTATGGACCCGTCGGTGGATTCGTGTACTCGAGTAGTATGGACCCGTCGGTGGATTCGTGTCGAGTAGGATGGACCCGTCGGGTGGATTCGTGTAGATGGACCCGTAGGATTCGTGGACCCAGTAGGCGGATTCGTGTACTCGAGTGGTATGGACCCGTCGGCGGATTCGTGTACTCGAGTAGGATGGACCCGTAGGCGGATTCGTGTACTCGAGTAGGATGGACCCGTAGGCGGATTCGTGTACTCGAGTAGGATTCGACAAATTAAGAATGTCAAAGGAGAAATACTGAAAGAAGCCAGCGAAACCATGCAAACATGGAGAAAGCATTTTCACCAATTACACTATTCCTCCAGAACATATGAAACAAGGAGTGCAGATCAATTAGTAAGAGTAACAAATAATGGAGATGAGACAGCTGAAGATGTAGATATATCAATGGAAGAAATCCAAACAGCTATGAGAAAAGTGAAATTAGGAAAAGCCGCAGGAGCAGATCAGGTTTATCTAGAAATGATTAGAAACCAAGGGAAAGAGGCAGACTAACTACTACATGCAATATGCCAACAAGCATGGAAATCCAAACAAGTGCCAGACGACTGGGAAAAGGGAACAGTAGTACCAATACATAAGAAAGGATCAACTATGGAATGCTCAAACTATAGAGGGATATCACTACTTAGCGTACCAGGGGCAAGTATGTGATAGAATACTGGAAATGAGACTAGGGAAGAGACTAGAGGGTAAGGAAGAGACTAGAGGGTCAGATTGAAGAACATCAGAATAGATTTAGACCAGGATGAAGTGTGCAAGACCACATATTTACAATTAGACAAATAATAGAACAATTCCTTGAGAGAAACATTGACTTGCACCTGTGTTTTATTGGCTTAGAAAAGGTATTTTGACACTGTAGGGAGGAGGGACACACTATGGCATTCCTTAAAGAACACAATGTAGAGCAAAATTTAATAGAATCCATTAAAAGCTTTTACAATAAACCAACATGTGCAGTGAGTAGCTGGAAACTTAGCTGCAGAATTTGATGTAGATATAGGAGTAAGACAGGGTTATATCCTAAGTCCTCTTTTGTTTATGACGTTTATGAATTCAGTTGCAAAAGGTTCTATCCTCAAAAATGAAGAAAATGAATGTAGGTATGTTTATCATCTTTTGCTCAAACCAGTAAATGTATCAATGCTTTCATTTGCCGATGATTTAGTTCTGTTAGGAAAATCAGAAAGGGAACTTCAGTCGAATATCAACACTATGAACAATGAACTAAATAAAAACGAGAAATGAGAGCAAATGCAAAGAAAACAAAAACATTGCTTGTAACTGGGGAAGCTAACGCACAAAATCTTAAATTGGGCAGGGAGAATTTAAAACAAGTTCAAAGCTACAATTAATTAGGAGTAATGATTAACTCAGAGGGAAAACTAAGAGAAGAAATCAGCCAGAGAATCAAAAGGCAAGTGCAATATATAACCATATAGGAAAGGCATTTGTAAGAGTAACAAATAATGTGAAGCAAGAATTGTCAACAAAAACCAAAATGGCAGTATACAACACAGTTCATTGTCCTACTCTCCTCTATGGCAGTGAAACCTGGACCTTAGACAGTAGGGACTACAGTAGAGTACAGGCAGCTGAAATGAAATATCTAAGAAGAGCAGTAGGGAAAACTAAAAGAGACAAAATCAGAAACACAACAATAAGAGATCAAACCAAAGCAGATAGCATAAAAACTAAGATAGAAACTAATCAATTGAGATGGTTTGAGCATGTAAACAGAATGAACGACAATAGAATAGCTAAATCAGTATACAGAGCTAAAGCCCAAGGTAAAAGACCAAAAGGCAGACCTCGGAGAAAGTGAGAAGAAGATATAAAATGAGGCATTGAAACATAGAAATTTAACTTTTTATGGAAGCTCAAACAGCAAATGTCAGGACAGGGCATCCTGGAGAAAGATCATTTCAGGCTTCTGAATCCACACACCGGAAGGTAGAATGGGAACTGATAAAGAAAGAAAGAAAGCATTTGCTCTCGTGATGAGTAATTGTGCATCAGTTTTTGTCCAGTCCGCCAAACCGTGCATAGAACGGGCATTTGTAGAAAAAACCAAAATGGCAGTATACAACAGAACGTGCATAGAACAGAAATATCTAAGAAGAGCATAAATCAGAAACACAACAATAAAGAGTCACCAAAGCAGGGCATAGAACGGTTTGCAGCATGTAAACAGAATAGAATAGGCATAGAACGGGCATAAGAACGGGCATAGAACGTGAGAAGAAGATATAAAAGACATTGACGCATAGAACGGGCATAGAACGGGCACAGAACGTGCATAGAACGGGCATAGAAACGGGCACAGAACGTGCATAGAACGGGCATAGAACGGGCATCAGTTTTGTTCCGCCAAACATAGAACGGGCATAGAACGGGCACAGAACGTGCATAGAACGGGCATAGAACGGGCACAGAACGGGCATAGAACGGGCATAGAACGGGCATAGAACGGGCACAGAACGTGCATAGAACGGGCATAGAACGGGCACAAGAACGGGCATAGAACGGGCATAGAACGGGCACAAACGTATAGAACGGGCATATAGAACGGGCATAGAACGGGCATAGAACGGGCACAGACCGGCCACAGAACGGGCATAGAACGGGCATAGAACGGGTATAGAACGGGTAGAACGGGCATAGAACGGGTATAGAACATAGAACGGGCATAGAACATAGACCGGCCACAGAACGGGCATAGAACGGGCATAGAACGGGTATAGAACGGGTATAGAACGGGTATAGAACGGGTATAGAACGGGTATAGAACGGGTATAGAACGGGTATAGAACGGGCATAGAACGGGTATAGAACGGGTATAGAACGGGTATAGAACGGGTATAGAACGGGTATATAGAACGGGTATATGACGGGTATAGAACGGGCATAGAACGGGCACGCCGCCTACTGCTACAATTGACAACAAAATAAAGCGGAACAGGATGAGCGGACACACTTGCTAAATCCAAGCGTGCAAATGCTAGTGTGATGTCCGTGCCACAAGATAGATCTCACCAACTTCCGGGTGACTCCTACGACCTGACAGACAGGACATGCGCATGACGACATTGTGACCACATCCTGTACTCTTAATCTTATGTCTTAGTCCATGCTTCCCCTCCCTCCAGCTTTACACACTCGTGACATGACCATCCTGTGGAATTCCATTCCATTATCTTTGCCCCCCCCCCCCTCTCTCTCTCTCTCTCTCTCTCTCTCTCTCTCTCTCTCTCTCTCTCTCTCTCTCTCTCTCTCTCTCTCTCTCTCTCTCTCTCTCTTTCTCTTTTGTATAGCTAAACATAGACTTAACAGAGTATAGAACTCACAGACTGTGTCCCCACTTGGCCACTATATAACTGGTCCCCTTGAAGCCCCTTTATCTACAGCTGGTCTGGAAAGGAATACACAAGACATTCTGCTATGCATTTGTGTATCATACACTTGTACACCAAGTCTTTTATTCACCCAAAGCCTATAATATTTTAATCTACAAGCATATTACACCCCTGGTGATACCAAATATGAGTACTATATAAGATAAGTATTCGATACTGATGTTACGGCAGGTTGGCGTGCATGATACTACTACAACTTTTTGTTTATAACACCTCTTTGACAATGGCGGCTTAGGAGAAGTAAACTTTGACTCAAAGAAGGGGAAAGCAATGACATTGTCAATAATTAAAGTCTGACTCAAAGAAGGGAAAGCAATGACATTGTCAATAATTAAAGTCTGACTCAAAGACAGGAAAGCAATGACATTGTCAATAATTAAAGTCTGACTCAAAGACAGGAAAGACAAAAGCAATGACATTGTCAATAATTAAAGTCTGACTCAAAGAAGGGAAAGCAATGACATTGTCAATAATTAAACGTCGCTTCCGGTGGAAATATTCCTCAAAATTAAAACCATCTTGGGATCGTAATTTACAACCTACATGCCAAATATGGTTACTCTCATGGGCCTGGTTACTCTCATGGGCCTGGTTACTCTCATTGGCCTGGTTACTCTCATTGGCCTGGTTACTCTCATTGGCCTGGTTACTCTCATTGGCCTGGTTACTCTCATTGGCCTGGTTACTCTCATTGGCCTGGTTACTCTCATTGGCCTGGTTTTTCTCTCATGCGCTTGGCAACAGAGCCTATGGCCAACAAAGAACGACGAACTCAAGAGTTATATTACATCGATAGATCTATACTAATATTATATACACGGTGATATCAGTTTGGATTTGGGAATGTGGCCATGGGTAGGGCTGTAAGGGCCCTTCTGCATGACGCGTGGATTGTCCGTTTAAGTCAAGATTTATTGTGGCTATAATTAGCATATTAGAGATCAAGCAATGGTTTCACCGTGAAAGATATTCAGATACGACCACATACCATTTTAGATGCCCACACGCCGAGATTCGAATCCTTGACTTCCGGTTCACGGGTAAGCATCATGTGTTTGAGATTACCTAGCCTCTTATAGAATTATACAGTAATGTTAACTTTGAAAAAGGTGTGGATAAGAAAGCGAGGCAGAGCAGGCCATAACAACACAGAGAGCGAGAGAGAGAGAGAGAGAGAGAGAGAGAGAGAGAGAGAGAGAGAGAGAGAGAGAGAGAGAGAGAGAGAGAGAGAGAGAGAGAGAGAGAGAGAGACAGACAGACAGACAGACAGACAGACAGACAGACAGACAGACAGACAGACAGACAGACAGACAGACAGACAGACAGACAGACACATTTAAAATATTAACCTAACCACTCATTCTTGTTTCAAAACAATATTTAGCTGTAATTTGATTGACTTGTGCTATCAAACCCAGAAACGTCTGTATAAAATACTAAACTTTAGCTACACAGAAAGTATTAGTGTGAGTGTGGGCTATAAATAAGTGTATGTATTCAGTAGTATGTACCTAGAGCTATAAATAAGTGCATGGATTCAGTAGTATGTACCTAGAGCTATAAATAAGTGTATGTATTCAGTAGTATGTACCTAGAGCTATAAATAAGTGTATGTATTCAGTAGTATGTACCTAGAGCTATAAATAAGTGTATGTATTCAGTAGTATGTACCTAGAGCTATAAATAAGTGTATGTATTCAGTAGTATGTACCTAGAGCTATAAATAAGTGTATGTATTCAGTAGTATGTACCTAGAGCTATAAATAAGTGTATGTATTCAGTAGTATGTATCTAGGGCTATAAATAAGTGTATGTATTCAGTAATGTGTACCTAGAGCTATTAAATAAGTGTATGTATTCAGTAATGTGTACCTATAGCTATTAAATAAGTGTATGGATTTAGTAATGTGTACCTAGAGCTATTAAATAAGTGTATGTATTCAGTAATGTGTACCTATAGCTATTAAATAAGTGTATGGATTTAGTAATGTGTACCTATAGCTATTAAATAAGTGTATGTATTCAGTAGTATGTACCTATAGCTATTAAATAAGTGTATGTATTCAGTAGTATGTACCTATAGCTATTAAATAAGTGTATGTATTCAGTAGTATGTACCTATAGCTATTAAATAAGTGTATGTATTCAGTAGTATGTACCTAATGCTATTAAATAAGTGTATGTATTCAGTAATGTGTACCTAGAGCTATTAAATAAGTGTATGTATTCAGTAATGTGTACCTATAGCTATTAAATAAGTGTATGTATTCAGTAATGTGTACCTAGAGCTATTAAATAAGTGTATGTATTCAGTAATGTGTACCTATAGCTATTATATAAGTGTATGTATTCAGTAGTATGTACCTATAGCTATTAAATAAGTGTATGTATTCAGTAGTATGTACCTAATGCTATTAAATAAGTGTATGTATTCAGTAGTATGTACCTAGAGCTATTAAATAAGTGTATGTATTCAGTAGTATGTACCTAATGCTATTAAATAAGTGTATGTATTCAGTAGTATGTACCTAGAGCTATAAATAAGTGTATGTATTCAGTAGTATGTACCTAGAGCTATTAAATAAGTGTATGTATTCAGTAATGTGTACCTAATGCTATTAAATAAGTGTATGGATTTAGTAATGTGTACCTACAGCTATTAAATAAGTGTATGGATTTAGTAATGTGTACCTACAGCTATTAAATAAGTGTATGTATTCAGTAATGTGTACCTAGAGTTTATGTAAAGTATTCCACCATGGAATGTTTATTTGTTATTAATGTCAGGTTTGTATAATTATTGTGTGGTTGAACTAACGCAGTCTTGCTTACCACATCACTGCCACGGTGTATGACAGGTTTGTATTCGTCACGCTTGTATAATTATGGTATGGTTGGACTGTGGCAGTCGTGCTTACCGCCTCAGTACCACTCTGTGTAACAGGTTGTTATTACGATCCATAAAAGTATGCAATTGTAAATAACCGATCGGGACAAGATTGTCCAATTGAAAACATCATGGCAGGTGGCCGCCATTGATGGTAAGTCTGATTCCCCCCCCCATGCAATCTTTCATATTGTGATTGTCATCTAATTTAGCTATTTCTTCTCAATTCAATATGAGACCACCGCATATGATGATTTGTGTAAAGTGCAACGAAGCAGACAAATAATCAATTAAATTTTATAAACCCACGATGTCAGAATCATCAAGATTAGTAATTAAAATGTACCTAGATACTAAAGGTATTAGATACTTAAGGTATTAGATACTAAAGGCACTAGATAATAAAGGTATTGGATACTAAAGGTACTAGATACTTAAGATGCTAGATACTAAAGGTACTAGATACTAAAGGTTATAGATACTAAAGGTAATAGATACTAAAGGTAATAGATACTAAAGGTATTAGATACTAAAGATACTAGATACTAAAGGTATTAGATACTAAAGATACTAGATACTAAAGGTATTAGATACTAAAGATACTAGATACTAAAGGTATTAGATACTAAAGATACTAGATACTAAAAGTATTAGATACTAAAAGTATGAGATACTGAAGTTACTAGATACTAAAGGTACTAGATACTAAAGGTATTAGATAATAAAGATACTAGATACTAAAGATAATATTACAAGTGTGCTACATAGTGCAAGCAAAACCGAAGATTAAGTTTGATTTTTAGATTTGATTTTTATCTAAATTTGCATCTAACGTGATCTGGGGGATTATGGTAGGACGTTTAATTTTGCACAGACTGCCCTGTAAACCGGACTGCCCTGTAAACCGGACTACCCTGTAAACAGCCAAGGGATCTTTAGCGTATACAGTGTTGTAATTATGTAAACTCTTTTATATCGATCGTATCTGGACCAGACGGAATGGGTTTGTCTCGAAAAAAAACCCAAACTTGAACCCACGATTTTTGGTTAATAGGCCGTTCTTGCCTCTAGACCACCGACATTAAGAAGAAGGATCAAAGTTAGGTATATTTCAAAGCCGATCAAAACTGGACTTACCTCTGTTTTGAACGCGGTAACGTAACAAAATGTATGTATAACAAAACGTATATGAACGCGGTAACGTAACCAAAATGTATGTATAACAAAACGTATAGGAATGCGGTAACGTAACCAAAATGTATGTATAACAAAACGTATATGAACGCGGTAATGTAACCAAAATGTATATATAACAAAACGTATATGAACGCGGTAATGAACCAAAATGTATGTATAACAAAACGTATATGAAGCGTAACGTAACCAAAATGTATGTATAACAAAACGTATAGGAATGCGTTACCAAAATGTATGTATAACAAAACGTATAGGAATGCCAAAAAATGTATGTATAACAAAACGTATAGGAATGCGGTAACGTAACCAAAATGTATGTATAACAAAACGTATAGGAATGCGGTAACGTAACCAAAATGTATGTATAACAAAACGTATAGGAATGCGGTAACGTTACCAAAATGTATGTATAACAAAACGTATAGGAATGCGGTAACGTAACCAAAATGTATGTATAACAAAACGTATAGGAATGCGGTAACGTAACCAAAATGTATGTATAACAAAACGTATAGGAATGCGGTAACGTAACCAAAATGTATGTATAACAAAACGTATATGAACGCAGTAACGTAACAAAATGTATGTATAACAAAACGTATAGGAATGCGGTAACGTAACCAAAATGTATGTATAAAAAAACGTATAGGAACGCGGTAACGTAATCAAAATGTATGTATAACAAAACGTATAGGAACGCGGTAACGTAACCAAAATGTATGTATAACAAAACGTATAGGAATGCGGTAACGTAACCAAAATGTATGTATAACAAAACGTATAGGTGATAGGGATGGTGGTCTTCTTTAGGGTGGACTTTGTTGTGTCATGGGAGGGGCAGAACTATTAAACCCAGTGCCTGCCTATGTATGTATCGTAGACCAAAGCAAAAGCACAGCGTACAAAGCTTAAGGTTTGGGTGCTGAGACAAAGATTGCATGGAATGGATGGATGGATGGATTGATGGATTGATGGATGGATGAATGGATTGATGGATGGATTGATGGATGGATGGATGGATAAATGGATTGATGGATAGATTGATGGATGAATGGGTGAATGAATGAATGGATTGATGGATGGATTGATGGATGGATGCATGGATGAATGGGTTGATGGATGGATGGATTGATGGATGGATTGATGGATGGATGGATGGATGGATTGGATGGATGGATGGATTGATGGATGGATGGATTGATGGACGGATGGATTGATGCATGGATTAATGGATGAATGAATGGATGGATTAATGGATGAATGATTGAATGGATGGATTGATGGATGGATTGATGGATTGATTGATGAATGGATGGATGGATCGATGGATGGGTTGATGGATGGATGAATGGATTGATGGATGGATGGATTGATGGATGGATGGATAGATGGATGGATCAATGGATTGATGGATGGATGAATGGATTGATGAATGGATTGATGGATGGATTAATGAATGGATTGATGAATGGATGACTTAATAAATGAATGGGTTGATGGATGGATTAATGGATGAATGAATGAATGGATTGATGGATGGATTGATGGATGGATTGATGGATGGATTGATGGATGAATGGATGGGCTGATGAATGGATTAATGGATTAATGGATGAATGAATGAATGGGTTGATGGATGGATTAATGGATGAATGAATGAATGGATTGATGGATGGATTGATGGATGGATGAATGGATTAATTGATGGATGGATTGATGAATGTATGGATGGATCGATGGATGGATTGATGGATTGATGGATGGATGGATGAATGAATGGATTGATGGATGAATTGACGGATGGATTGATGGATGGATTGATGGATGAATGAATGAATGGGTTGATGGATGGAATAATGGATGAATGAATGAATGGATTGATGGATGGATTAAAGGACGGATGGATGGATTGATGGATGGATTGATGAATGGATGGATGGGTCGATGGATGGATGGATGGGTCGATGGATGGATTGATGGATGGATGAATGGATTGATGGATGGATGAATGGATGGATGGATTGATGGATGGATTGATGGATGTATGGATGGATGGATTGATGAATGGATGGATGGATTGATGAATTGATTGATGAATGGATTGACGGATGTATTGATGGATGTGATTGATGGATGTGATGGATGGATGGATGGATGGATTGATGAATGGATTGACGGATGTATTGATGGATGTATTGATGGATATATTGATGGATGTATTGATGTATTGATGGATGTATTGATGGATGTATTGATGGATGTATTGATGGATGTATTGATGGATGTGGATATGATGGATGGATTGATGAATGTATTGATGGATGTATTGATGGATGTATTGACGGATGTATTGACGGATGTATTGATGGATGTATTGATGGATGGATTGATGGATGTATTGATGGATATATTGATGGATGTATTGATGAATGGATGATAGATGGATTGATGGATGTATTGATGAATATATTGATGAATGGAGTGATTTGATGGATTGATGATTGGATTGATGGATGGATTGATGGATGGATTGGATGGATGGGTGGACGGATGGATGGATTGATGAATGGATTGATGGATGTATGGATGGATGGATTGATGAATGGATTGATGGATGGATTGATTGATGGATGGATTGATGGATGAATTGATGGATGGATGTATGGATTGATAGATAGATTGATGGATGGATTGATGAATGGATGGATGGATGGATTGATGAATGAATGAATGAATGAATGTGTTGATGGATTTATGGATGGATGGATAAATGAATGAATAAAAAAAAGCGGGAGGAAAATCAGCTTGTCCATTACATATCATTGATGAGCGACTAGGGTTGGGCGATTGGGGTGCTGGTAGGCGCTTCCTCTTTCTTTCACTCTTTCGCTTGTCTTCCATCTTGCTGTTTCCTCTTAATTCTACTATGAGAGCACCGCATATTGTTGTGGACTTGGAAGATTTCAGTAAAATATTCAAAAGCTACTGATTAATCTTCCTTCTTTGATTTAACTCTTTCATGTGTCTTTCGTCTTGATGTGTCCTCTTTATTCACCCTGCGATCACCGCATATGATGGATGTGGTAACTGTGGATGTCAAAAATGGCCGGTTATATATTTACTTCTTTCTTTCCCTTGATTTTTCTATGATGGCCCAGAAAACTACCTTTATATAATTATATCTGTCTATCTCATGTATAATACATACACTACATATTGGTTACATACATACATACACTTACACTTACATACATACACTTACATACATACACTTACATACACATACATACATACATGGACTGGTACATACATACATACATACATACATACATACATACATACATACATACATACATACATACATACATACATAACACATGTACATACATACATACATACATACATACATACATACACTTACATACATACATACATACATACATACATACAAACATTACATACATACATACATACATACATACACTTACATACATACACTTACATACATACATACATACATACATACATACATACATGCACACATACGTGCATACATACATACATACATACACACATACATACACACATACCCACATATATACACACATACATACACACATAAATACATACATACACACATGCATACATACTTGCATACTGACATACATTCACACATACACACATAGATACACACATACATACACACATACATACATAATACATAAACACATACATACATACATACACACATACACACATACATACACATACTTACACACATGCATACATACATACATACATACTAAATGTGATACTTATACATTCACACATACATACATACAAACATACATACAGACATACACACATACATACATACATACACATACATCTACATACATACATACATACATACATACATATATATATATATACATACATGGACACACACAGACACACACAGAGACATACATACACACATACATACATACACACATACGGACAAACAGACAGACAATACATACATACATACAATGCATACATACATACATACATACATACATACATACATACATACAGACAGACAGACAGACAATACATACATACATACATACATACACTTTCATACATACATACATACATACATACATACATACATACATGCATACACACATACATACACACATACTCACATATATACACACATGCATACATACACACATAAATACATACATACACACATGCATACATACTTGCATACTGACATACATTCACACATACACACATAGATACACACATACATGCACACATACACACATACATACACACATACATACATAATACATACACACATACATACATACATACACACATACACACATACATACACATACTTACACACATACATACATACATACATACATACACACATACATACTTACATACATTCACACATACACACATGCATACAGACATACACACATACATACATACATACACACATACATACATACATATATATATACATACATACATACATATATACATACATGGACACACACAGACACACACACAGACATACATACACACATACATACACACATACATACACACATACATACATACATACATACATACATACACACATACAGACAAACAGACAGACAATACATACATACATACAATGCATACATACATACATACATACAGACAGACAGACAGGCAATACATACATACAAACATACATACAATACATACATACATACAATACATATATACATACATACCATACATACATACATACATACCATACATACATACATACATACATACATACATACATACATACATACATACATACATACATTCATGGAAAGAGAAAGAGATACAGAGAAAGTGGAGTACAGGGAGAAGATCGGAAAGTGGGAGTGGGGGGTGCATAAATTTGGGCGTGTGGAGAGATTCAAATAAGACAGTAGAAACGGATGGAGGGTGGGAATGGGGGGGGGGCATGAAGAGAAGAAGAGAATTTTTGTTGCTGAAACAGGCACTCAGGAAAGGTCTCGTTTCCCTCATGGGCTGTGACGAGAGACTGTGTCTACAAAACTCCAAACTTGGACATTCCACTGTTGCCAGGAATGGCCCAATAAGAAAGCGTCTCTCTGTGTCTCTCTCCCCCTCTGTGTGTGTTTGTGTGTGTGTGTGTCTGTGTGTTAAGCTTTCTTATCCCGTCCAGTCTCATAGCCTTGCGTATCAATGTAGTCACTGACCAGGGTCATTTGGACTCCTCGGAAGACAACCCCCCCACCCTTGTAAATTTGTATGCTTTTTCTTTATCTTAACTGACCTCTGTTGATCTTGTCTTCATGATTCCCCCTTCCCCCCACCCCCACCCGATTTTCCTCCACACTTTCAACGGTGGGTTTTTCCTCAATAATTTTCACAAAGATATTCAAGAATGTTCTCGTAAATCCCCCCCCCCCTCATCTGGCTGGCAGTCGGTTGGCGGGACCTGCTGGTAGGTCCTACTTCTATTTCTTTTATTTCGCCTGACTGTTGTCTTGCCGTTTCTTTGTGATTCGCCCTGAAATCACCACGATGGTGGACGGGGTAAATTTCAATTCAATAAACAAACCCCTGACTATTTTATCTTTTACTTTTGGGCCTCATTATTATTATTATTGTTATTATTATTATTATTATTATCATTATTATTATTATCATTATTATTATTATTATTATTATTATTATTATTATTATTATTATTTTATTATTATTATTTTTATTATTATTATTTATTATTATTATTATTATTATTATTATTATTATTATTATTATTATTATTATTATTATTATTATCATTATTATTATTATTATTATTATTATTATCATTATCATTATCATTATCATTATCGTTATCATCATTATTATTATTATTATTATTATTATTATTATTATTATTATTATTATTATTATTATTATGATTGAGTCGTCTTGTCGGGGAGTGTAGCGAATGGTGAATTGATAATGTTAAATACTAATGTTGGCCATTTCTATAGGGAATGGTGAATTGATAATGTCAAATACTAGTGTTGGCCATTTCTATAGCGAATGGTGAAGTAATAATGTTAAATACTAGTGTTGGCCATTTCTATAGCAAATGGTGAAGTAATAATGTTAAAAACTAGTGTTGACCATTTCTATAGCGAATGGTGAAGTATTAATGTCAAATACTAGTGTTGGCCATTTCTATAGCGAATGGTGAAGTAATAATGTTGAATACTAGTGTTGACCATTTCTATAGCGAATGGTGAAGTAATAATGTTAAAAACTAGTGTTGACCATTTCTATAGCGAATGGTGAAGTAATAATGTCAAATACTAGTGTTGGCCATTTCTATAGCGAATGGTGAAGTAATAATGTTGAATACTAGTGTTGACCATTTCTATAGCGAATGGTGAAGTAATAATGTTGAAAACTAGTGTTGACTATTTCTATAGTGAATGGTGAAGTAATAATGTTGAAAACTAGTGTTGACTATTTCTATAGCGAATGGTGAAGTAATAATGTTGAAAACTAGTGTTGACTATTTCTATAGCGAATGGTGAAGTAATAATGTTGAAAACTAGTGTTGACCATTCCTATAGCGAATGGTGAAGTAATACTGTTGAAAACTAGTGTTGACTATTTCTATAGCGAATGGTGAAGTAATAATGTTGAAAACTAGTGTTGACCATTTCTATAGCGAATGGTGAAGTAATAATGTTGAAAACTAGTGTTGACCATTTCTATAGCGAATGGTGAAGTAATAATGTTGAAAACTAGTGTTGACCATTTCTATAGCGAATGGTGAAGTAATAATGTTGAAAACTAGTGTTGACCATTTCTATAGCGAATGGAACAGAATGGTAGCTTTGGCTTGTGCGTATACCTAATTCCTTCAACTGTTCCTTGTAGACTTTCTTAAATCCTTCGTAACTTTTGTATTAACATCGTACTAAATTCATCAGTGATGAATTTATTGCATGGCAATGAAACCCAATTGTGTGTGTCATAGTAAGCTCAAAGTGAAAAGAAGAGGAGATAATCTTGTTCATCCTGCCAGCCAGTCAGATATCACGATTCCATAGACGTCAACCAATGAAAAGCCTTCTTTCAAGCCCATATTTGCTCAGCATGACTAGGGTTCCTGAATCCCAGATAGCAGTCCAAGTGGCATGTCTCAATAATGGCTTGCCTTCCGTAAGATGGTAGGTGCGTGCACATCAAACAGCTGTGGGACACCGTACTTATCATTTCAAAGACGTAAAGTCGCCAGTATCGCGTGCGGCAAAACGCACCAGGTGGCTCCCGTGCTAACGCCAGTGTTCAATTCTCGCCTTGACGTTCTGCTTGAATGACTTTGAAACGTACATCATCAATCCTCCTAGAAATGTCGTGAATTTCTTTGGCTCCATTGTGAGACCGGAATCAGTATTTGTGAAATGCCGGCATCGCTTAGTTGGTGTGTGTCCTCTTCCTATATTCGTACAGTACCAGACTCGCTGTCCGGCCATGCTATATGTGAATGTTAGTGTACCTTTGTATTATATCCTTACCTTTTGACGTGACTCATTACAGGTGTGTTGTGTTTGTTATTATATCGTTACCCTTTAACGTCGCTTATTACAGGTGTGTTGTGTTTGTTATTATATCGTTACCCTTTGACGTCATTTATTACAGGTGTGTTGTGTTTGTTATTATATCGTTACCCTTTGACGTCATTTATTACAGGTGTGTTGTGTTTGTTATTATATCGTTACCCTTTGACGTCATTTATTACAGGTGTGTTGTGTTTGCTGGTTGGATGAAGTAGTCATGATATCGGTAACTTCTTACTATTGTCGCGATTTGACTTCTGGCATAAACTAACACCACCAGTTGTATAATAGAAATGCCTCAGCTTCATTATCATCGCCGCCCTTTTGACATTTATTTTCATTGGAATGGTTACGTTAACATGTAGTAGAAAATTGTTTGTTTTGTTTTTGTATGTTATGTTGTACATACTTTTATCACATAATTCTTAAATGTGCGCAAGTTATTTGTGTGTGAAGAAGAATTTATGTATAGTAACAGTGTGTTGTATTTCACATCGGATTGAAGGTTTTGTAACACCAAAACAATGTACCACTTTTTTGCAACAACAAAATTGTATCTTATCTTATCTTATCTGATTCAGATTTAGGCGTTTTGAGAAAAAAAAAAACAAAAAAACTTTCAAACACTTTCATTTTCAAAGATCTCGACTCTCAATAATATGAGCTTTGCAAATACAAACGTTATAACCTTGTAGGTGTTTCTTTAGAAAGAACGAATGGTACCATTCAAGGAATCACGACTTAAACAGGCATTCCCCTGCTTCAGTGATATCAAACATAGGCATTGATGTTTTACACAACTGATGACATGATAACCGAGTGACTCCATGTCTGTGTGCTATTTGAATTCTATTTAAACAGTAGTGTAGCTATTGCTTGGCTTTTGCTGGTAAGTAAAAGCCGCCATTACGTCACTAAGGAGACCGGAAGCAGGCCTACGTTGTCTGCTTTGGACAAACTCATTGTCTGAAATACCGAGATACGTATGGCCGATTGGTGGAGGGGATACTTTCACTATTGTAGGCTCTTTTTTCATGTGTATGTATACGTCATGTGTGATACGGTCTTTTTTAATGTGTATGTATACGTAATGTGTGATACGGTCCTTTTTCATGTGTATGTATACGTAATGTGTGATACGGTCCTTTTCCATGTGTATGTATACATATTGTGTGATGCGTTCCCTTTTCCATGTATACGTAATGTGTGATGCGGTCCTTTTTCATGTGTATGTATCGTAATGTGTGTCACTGTCCTTTTTCATGTTTATGTATACGTAATGTGTGATACGGTCCTTTTTCATGTGTATGTATACGTAATGTGAGTTACGGTCCTTTTTCATGTGTATGTATACGTAATGTGTGATACGGTCCTTTTTCATGTGTATGTATACAATGTGTGATACGGTCCTTTTTCATGTGTATGTATACGTAATGTGTGTTACGGTCCTTTTTCATGTGTATGTATACGTAATGTGTGATACTGGCCTTTTTCGTGTGTATGTATACGTAATGTATGTTACTGTCCTTTTTTCATGTCTATGTATACGTAATGTGTGTTACTGTCCTTTTTCGTGTGTATGTATACGTAATGTGTGATCCCCGGTCCGTTTTCATGTGTATGTATACGTTATGTGTGTTACTGTCCTTTTTCATGTTTATGTATGTATACGTAATGTGTGTTACTGTCCTTTTTCATGTGTATGTATACGTAATGTGTGTTACTGTCCTTTTCATGTTTATGTATACGTAATGTGTGTTACTGTCCTTTTTCATGTGTATGTATACGTAATGTGTGATACGGTCCTTTTTCATGTGTATGTATACGTAATGTGTGTTACTGTCCTTTTTCATGTTTATGTATCACGTAATGTGGTGATACTGTCCTTTTTCATGTTTATGTATACGTAATGTGTGATACGGTCCTTTTTCACGTGTATGTATACGTAATGTGTGATACGGTCCCTTTTTCATGTGTATGTATACGTAATGTGTGATACGGTCCTTTTCCATGTGTATGTATACGTAATGGTGTGATGCGGTTCCTTTCATGTGTATATACGTAATGTGTGTTATGGTCCTTTTTTCATGTGTATGTATATGTAATGTGTGATACGGTCCCTTTTCCATGTGTATGTATACATATGTGTGATACAGTCCCTTTTCCATGCTTATACGTAATGTGTGATACGGTCCCTTTTCCATGTGTATGTATACATAATGTGTGATGCGTTCCTTTTCCATGTATACAATGTGTGATAGAGGTCCCTTTTCCATGTGTACATATACATAATGTGTGATGCGTTCCTTTTTCCATGTATACGTAATGTGTGATACGGTCCCTTTTCCATGTGTACGTATACATAATGTGTGATGCGTTCCCTTTTCCATGTATGCGTAATGTGTGATACGGTCCCTTTTTCCAAGTGTACATATACATAATGTTGTGATGCGTTCCTTTTTCATTTATACGTAATGTGTGATCTGCGGTCCCTTTTCCATGAGTACGTATACGTGATGTGTGATGCGTTCCCTTTTCCATGTGTACGTAATGCGTGATGCGTAAACAACAATTACAGGGAAAAGTAACAAAGGTATAGTGGCACATATTGTATATCTATGTGGTCCTAATGCGTGATGTCTGGTACACTTGAGATGTCCGTGTAACCGTTGTTGATGCATCTCACACTGATTCTTAACCAAAGGGAAAGTCCCCCCCCCCCACCCCTCGACTCTTTTTGGGTAATTTCATGGCCGGGGGGGTGGTGGCACATTTAAGAGTTTCGAGAAGGTGGGGACGGATAATGTCAGGGTTTTGCAGGGGTTGGTTACGCTTACAAATTGACAGGCTTTATCGTTTTGAATGCGCCTATTGAGGTAGGTAGGGGGGGGGGATTATCATTCTGACATAACAATACAGTGACGGTGCATGGGACAAAAGTGGCTGTCAACCACTGCTTTACAATAACATATTATATTGTATTAAACTGACTCCCCTTGTGCCAAGTATTTGCCTGCGTAGATCTGTGTGCCGTAAATCTGTGTGCCGTAGATATGTGTGCCGTAGATCTGTGTGCCGTAGATCTGTGTGCCGTAAATCTGTGTGCCGTAAATATGTGTGCCGTAAATCTGTGTGCCGTAAATCTGTGTGCCGTAAATCCGTGTGCCATAAATCTGTGTGCCGTAGATATGTGTGCCGTAAATCCGTGTGCCGTAAATCTGTGTGCCGTAGATATGTGTGCCGTAAATCCGTGTGCCGTAAATATGTGTGCCGTAAATCCGTGTGCCGTAGATATGTGTGCCGTAAATCTGTGCCGTAGATCCGTGTGCCGTAAATATGTGTGCCGTAAAACCGTGTGCCGTAAAACCGTGTGCCGTAAAACCGTGTGCCGTATATCTGCGTGTACCGTATATTTTGTGGCCTGTACTTGACGTCATTGCTTTGCATTAAACAGCTGGTCCATGGCTTTGTGATAACATTGAATGCAACGATGGGAGTGTGTCCTATACATACATACATACGTACATACATACATACATACATATATGCATGCATATATATACACACATGTATACACGCACACATGCATACAAATATACATACAAAATAAACAAACACATACATACATACAAACATGCATACATACATACAGACATGCATGCATGCATAGACGTATACTTACATAATACAATTCAATTCAATTCAATTCAATTCAATTCAATTCAATTTAATTCAATTTAATAAACTTTATTGTCCTCCACAAAGGCACACGCATACACACCTACATTGTATTATGTAATCTATATCTATATACATATATATAAAATTGTGCATCTCAAACTTTGACCTTTCTAAACTCAAAAACTACTGTACTCACAGACTCCACAATTTGCATGCAGATTTCAAACAGCCTGCCTTAGGTTCTTAGTGAATAACCTCGTGGGTTAAATCAGTATTTCAAACAGCCTGCCTTAGGTTCTTAGTGAATAAAGTGGTGGGTCAAATCAGTATTTCAAACAGCCTGCTTTAGGTTCTTAGTGAATAAACTCGTGGGTTAAATCAGTATTTCAAACAGCCTGCCTTAGGTTTCTTGGTGAATAAACTGGTGGGTAAAATCAGTATTTCAAATAGCCTGCTTTAGGTGCTTAGTGAATAAACTCGTGGGTCAAATCAGTTTTTTAATTGATTGGAAAAAGGTTGTTTGCCTGCGGTCTATAAAACATTAGATTTTTTGCCAGATCTGATTTCTCGATTTCCGGTCATTACAATAAAAGTCACTATAACTTCAATATCGAGTTCTACGTAGAAAGACGGCGTTACTTCATCATCGATGTCTACCTTGATCTAGTAATCGTAATCGTACTTGATATCACACGTAACCTATACACGGGTCTATGAGCTAACCGCAGTCACACGTCCAAGAGACCCAACTTTATAATAAAGAGAAATCAGAGCCCAACATTACTTACTGGGCATGTTTGTACAATAGAAAATATGTGTATATGTACTTTTAAATAATGTGTGTGTGTGTGTGTATGCTTGTGTCTGTTACGATTGGTACACATTAGTGTACATTCACGCGTATACAATTGTATCTAATTGACACGGTTCACTACCCTCATTCCTGGCCTGGTGACAGACTACAGGTAGACTACAACTACAAGCGTCACGTGACATAGGACAGCGAATGGAGTCCCGTGATGGTCATTGACCTGCAGAAATCAAAACGCCGACCAAGATGGCAAATAA
>JAXRKP010002462.1:32500-50037 GCA_037039925.1 Doris montereyensis | reverse complement strand
ATAGATAGATACAGACCGACAGTAGGACAGACAGACGAACAAAAACAGAGACAGAGACACTGAGACGTAGACACAAAGATGGACACATACACATTAGATCTAAGATGAAAGGAGAGAGCAAAAGCTATAATTTGAAAGGAAATATATATTGTAGGCACCATCATTTATCCCCCCCCCCACACCCCTGCCACCCTCCACCCAAAACAAATAAATTAAAAAAAATAGTGTGGCCTTACAAGAAGACATCCCTATAGACTAGTAGATGGAGCTATGCTTTGTTAAAAATATGACTGGACATTCGCAAAAAAATGCAATCGTTTTACCGAGACGAGCATTCTGTAGAACCTGAAGGCTTCTCTACCCGTCACGTAAAGGGGCTTCTCACTCTGACTGAAACTGACGTACGTCGACATCAGCGCCCCCTGCAAATCAGTTTGGCTTTCAGTTCGTATTACAATAATAGAAGAAAATAGCATTGTACACAAATACATTTTAAAGGATAACCTGTCATGTCTGCTCATAATGTGTCTGGTTGCTATAAGTCTGTCTGTCTGTCTGTCTGTCTCTCTCTCTCTGTGTCTCTGTCTGTCTGTCTGTCTGTCTGTCTGTCTGTCTGTCTCTCTCTCTCTCTCTCTCTCTCTCTCTCTCTCTCTCTCTCTCTCTTCGCCATGTTTATCAATTCCTTTACTGTTCTGTCCAATCATCGGCTTACTGATTCCCTTTGACCCATCCTCTCCCCCCTCGCTACCCCCCTTGTCTCCTATCGCTCTATACCTTTTAGGCCATTTAGTTCGCCCGTTCCGTGCCTTCTCTTTCACGGAGTCTGCATCGATAATAAGTATCGTACTTTTTTCATTTTCTTTTTGCCTTCATTTTTGGCAACGCACGTGCTGTGGATGAAACTATGACAGTAATGACCTCCTCGTCTGATAATTCACGTCATCATAGCTCGTGAAAAATCTTCTGGAAACGTGACCACGCCCGTGTGTACCAACTCGTCTGAGGTCGCTTTCAATCGTAGTCAAGGGAGAGTACCCACTTCATATAAAGGGGAACTGCGTACAGCACACGCTCTCAAAACCCCCACGCCCCCCACCCCCAAGAACGACTATAAAACAACCCAACAAAACCCCGGCGGATCAATCAGAATTGATGGTTATGCTCTTTCACAAAACAGTCTCTCACCTCACTTCCTGTACAATGTCTTTCATTGTCTGTTTTTTTATATTGTCTTATTGAGTTGGGTGTTTCTACGCAATGTCATTCACCTCTTTTGTATCTATTCACACAGCGTTGTTCATTGTCTGTTTGATACAGTGTTATTAACTTGCCTTTTGTTCTTCTATATTACATTGTTATCAAATTGTCTTTTTTCAAAACAAAAATTAGTCAGTTTTGTTTTGTTTTGTTACAATGTTATTCATCTATCTATTTCTATACGTTTTACGTTACATATTGCCTATTTTTACAGTGTTATTCATTCATATCCCTGTGAGTATTTTCATTCTACACCTCTATACATGTGCAAAGTTCTATCATTATTCATTTCCATAACATCTTATTCATTTATTATAGCGATGAAGTGTAAGCCATTGATCATTTTTATATACCATGTTAGTTATTGTGCATTTCTAAACAGTGTCAGTTACTGTCCATTTCTACACAGTGTCAGTTACTGTCCATTTCTATACATTGTCAGTTACTGTCAATTTCCTACAGTGTCAGTTATTGTCAATTTCTATACGTTGTCAGTTACTGTCAATTTCTACACAGTGTCAGTTACTTTCCATTTCTATACATTGTCAGTTATTGTCCTTTTCTACACAGTGTCAGTTACTGTCCATTTCTATACATTGTCAGTTACTGTCCATTTCTACACAGTGTCAGTTACTGTCCATTTCTATACATTGTCAGTTATTGTCCATTTTTATACATTGTCAGTTACTGTCCTTTTCTACACAGTGTCAGTTATTGTCCATTTCTATACATTGTCAGTTACTGTCCTTTCTACACAGTGTCAGTTACTGTCCATTTCTATACATTGTCAGTTACTGTCCATTTTTACACGATGTCAGTTACTGTCGATTTCTATACATTGTCAGTTATTGTCCATCTTTATACAGTGTCAGTTACTGTCTATTTCTATACATTGTCAGTTACTGTCCTTTTCTACACAGTGTCAGTTACTGTCCTTTTTACACAGTGTCAGTTACTGTCTATTTCTATACATTGTCAGTTACACATTGTCCATTTCTGTCGCACACACAGTGTCAGTTATTGTCCATTTCTACACAGTGTCAGTTGCTGTCCTTTTCTAATCAGTGTCAGTTGCTGTCCATTTCTAAACAGTGTCAGTTGCTGTCCATTTCTAAACAGTGTTAATTACTGTTCATGTTTACATAGTGTCAGTTGCTGTCCATTTCTACACAGTGTCAGTTGTTGTCCATTTCTATACACTGTCAGTTATTGTCCATTTCTACACAGTGTCAGTTACTGTCCATTTCTATACATTGTCAGTTACTGTCCATTTCTATACATTATCAGTTACTGGCCATTTCTACACAGTGTCAGTTACTGTCGATTTCTATACATTGTCAGTTATTGTCGATTTCTACACAGTGTCAGTTACTGTCCATTTCTATACATTGTCAGTTATTGTCCATTTCTATACATTGTCAGTTATTCCTTTTTCTACACAGTGTCAGTTACTGTCTATTTCTACATAGTGTCAGTTACTGTCCATTTCTACACAGTGTCAGTTGCTGTCCATTTATACACAGTGTCAGTTGTGCTCCATTTTTACACAGTGTCAGTTGCTGTTCATTTCTAAACAGTGTCAGTTGTTGTCCATTTCTAAACAGTGTTAATTACTGTTCATTTTTACACAGTGTCAGTTGCTGTCTATTTCTACACAGTGGCAGTTGTTGTCCATTTCTACACAGTGTTATTTATTGTTCATGTCTGTTGTGCGACCATTCTATCATTGTCAGTTGCTATCCATTTCTAAACAGTATTAGTCACTGTCCATTTCTAATAGTGTCAGTTATTGTCCGTTTCTACACAGTGTCAGTTATTGTCCATTTCTAAACAGTGTTAATTACTGTTCTTTCTACACAGTGTCAGGATTGCTGTTCATTTCTACACAGTGTTAGTTACTTTCATTTCTACGATAATGTTCATTTCTAAACAGTGTCCGTTATTGTCCATTTCTAAACAGTGTCCGTTATTATCCATTTCTAAAACAGTGTCCGTTATTGTCCATTTCTAAACAGTGTCAGCTATTGTCCATTTCTAACAGTGTCAGCTATTGTCCATTTCTAAACAGTGTCAGCTATTGTCCATTTCTTAACAGTGTCCGTTATTGTCCATTTCTACACAGTGCCAGTTACTGTTCATTTATACAGTGTTAGTTACTGTCCATTTCTACACAGTGTTACTTATTGTCCATTTCTACACAGTGTCAGTTCTTGTCCATGTCCAAACAGTGTCAGTTCTTGTCCATTTCTACACAGTGTCAGTTCACATTTCTGCAGTTTTGAGTGTTCAGTTGTTAGTTGCTTGTATTTCATTTCTTGTCCATGTCTAAAGAGTGTCAGTTATTGTCCATTTCTAAACAGTTCTTCTACATTTCGAAGTGTCAGCTGTGTCATTTCTAAACCTCGTGTCATCCTTTTCTAAACAGTGTCAGCTATTGTCCATTTCAACAGTGTTAGTCACCGTCCATTTCTAAACAGTGTACGTTGTTTTCCATTTCTAAACAGTGTTGATCGCTGTCCATTTCTCAACAGTTTTAGACACTGTCCCTTTCTATAGTTGTGTTGGTTGCTGTCCATTTGTATGCAGCGTTGAGTCACCGTCCATTTATAAACAGTGTCGGCTATTGTCCATTTCTAAACAGTGTTAGTCACTGTCCCTTTCTATACAGTGTTAGTTACTGTCCATTTGTATACAGTGTTAATTCTGTCCATTTGTATATAGTGTTAGTCACTGTCCATTTGTGTACAGTGTTAGTGACTGTCCATTTCTAAACAGTGTTAGTCACTGTTCATTTCTATACATTGTTAGTTACTGTCCATTTGTGATACAGTGTTAGTCACTGTCTATTTGTATACAGTTTTAGACACTGTCCCTTTCCTACAGTGTTAGTCACTGTCCATATCTAAACAGTGTTAGTCACTGTTCATTTCTAAACAGGGTTAGTCACTGTTCATTTGTATACAGTGTTAATCTGTCCACTGTCCATTTTTCTATACAGTGTTACAGTCCATTTGTTAGTCACTGTTCATTTCTAATTGTTAGTCAATGTCCATTTACACTGTCACTTGTTAGGTTAGTCACTGTCCATTTGTGTCACAGTGTTAGTCACTGTCCATTTAAACAGTCCATTTCCATACAGTTAGTCACTGTTCATTTCTAAACAGTGTTAGTCACTGTCCATTTGTATATTATGTTAGTCACTGTCCATTTGTGTACAGTGTTAGTCAATGTCATTTCTATACAGTGTTAGTCACTGTCCATTTCTATACAGTGTTAGTCACTGTCCATTTCTAAACAGTGTTAGTCACTGTCCATTTCTATACAGTGTTAGTCACTGTCCATTTGTGTACAGTGTTAGTCACTTCCATTTGTGTACAGTGTTAGTCACTGTCATTTGTGTACAGTATTAGTCACTGTTCATTTCTATACAGTAAGTTAGTCACTGTTCATTTCTATACAGTGTTAGTCAATGTCCATTTCTATCAGTGTTAGTCCCTGTCCATTTGTATACAGTGTTGGTCACTGTCCATTTGTGTACAGGTTTAGTCACTGTCCATTTGTGCTCACAGTGTTAGTCACTGTCCATTTGTGTACAGTGTTAGTCACTGTCCATTTCTATACAGTGTTAGTCACTGTCCATGTGTGCAGTGTTAGTCATTGTTAGTCACTGTCCATTTCTAAACAGTGTTAGTCACTGTTCATTTCTATACAGTAAGAATACTGTCCATTTGTGTACTGTCTGTTAGTCACTGTGTCCTTTCTATACAGTGTTAGTCACTGTCCATTTCTAAACAGTGTTTAGTCACTGTTCATTTGTATAGTGTTAATCACTGTCCATTCCTATACAGTGTTAGTCTTCATTTCTACTCATTCATTTTTGTATACAGTGTTATCACAGTGTTAGTCACTGTCCATTTCTATACAGTGTTAGTCACTGTCACTTGGCATTTCACTATTTGTGTACAGTGTTAGTGCTGTGTTAATCACTGTCCATTCCTATACAGTGTTAGTCCATTTCTGTCCATTTAAAACAGTCCATTTCTATGGTAGTCACTATCGTGCAATGTACCATTTGTATACAGTGTTAGTCACTGTTCATTTGAGTCTAAACAGGGTTAGTCACTGTCCATTTTTATACTGTTAGTCACATTTCTGTTAGTCACTGTCCATTCATTTCTAAACAGTGTTAGTCACTGTCCATTTCTATACAGTGTTAGTCACTGTCCATTTCTATACAGTGTTAGTCAGTGTGACTAGATCATGTCTATTTGTATACAGTGTTAGTCACTGTCCATTTCTATACAGTGTTAGTCACTGTCCATTTCCATACAGTGTTAGTCACTGTCCATTTATATACAGTGTTAGTCACTGTCCATTTCTATACAGTGTTAGTCACTGTTCATTTGTGTACAGTGTTAGTCACTGTCCATTTCTAAACAGTGTTAGTCACTGTCTATTTGTATACAGTGTTAGTCACTGTCCATTTGTGTACAGTGTTAGTCACTGTCCATTTGTGTACAGTGTTAGTCACTGTCCATTTCTATACAGTGTTAGTCACTGTCCATTTGTGTACAGTGTTAGTCACAGTCCATTTGTGTACAGTGTTAGTCACTGTCCATTTGTATACAGTGTTAGTTACTGTCCATTTGTATATAGTGTTAGTCACTGTCCATTTGTGTAGAGTGTTAGTGACTGTCCATTTCTAAACAGTGTTAGTCACTGTTCATTTCTATACAGTTGTAGACACTGTCCATTTCTAAACAGTGTTAGTCACTGTTCATTTCTATACAGTGTTAGTCACTGTCCATATCTAAACAGTGTTAGTCACTGTTCATTTCTAAACAGGGTTAGTCACTGTTCATTTGTATACAGTGTTAATCAGTGTCCATTTGTGTACAGTGTTAGTCACTGTCTATTTCTATACAGTGTTAGGCACTGTCCATTTGTATACAGTGTTAGTTACCGTCCATTTCTAAACAGTGTTAGTCACTGTCATTTTGTGTACAGTGTTAGTCACTGTCCATTTCTATACAGTGTTAGTCACTGTCCATTTGTGTACAGTGTTAGTCAATGTCCATTTCTATACAGTGTTAGGCACTGTCTATTTCTATACAGTGTTAGTCACTGTCCATTTCTAAACAGTGTTAGTGACTGTCTATTTCTATACAGTGTTAGTCAGAGTCCATTTGTGTACAGTTTTAGTCACTGTCCATTTGTGTACAGTGTTAGTCACTGTCCATTTGTGTACAGTATTAGTCACTGTCCATTTCTGTACAGTGTTGGTCACTGTTCATTTCTATACAGTGTTAGTCAATGTCCATTTGTGTACAGTGTTAGTCCCTGTCCATTTGTGTACAGTGTTAGTCACTGTCCATTTGTGTACAGTGTTAGTCACTGTCCATTTCTATACAGTGTTAGTCACTGTTCATTTCCATACAGTGTTAGTCACTGTTCATTTCGAAACAGTGTTAGTCACTGTCCATTTCTATACAGTGTTAGTCACTGTCCATTTGTGTACAGGTTTAGTCACTGTCCATTTGTGTACAGTGTTAGTCCCTGTCCATTTGTGTACAGTGTTAGTCACTGTCCATTTCTATACAGTGTTAGTCACTGTCCATTTCTATACAGTGTTAGTCACTGTTCATTTCTATACAGTGTTAGTCACTGTCCATTTGTGTACAGTGTTAGTCACTGTTCATTTCTATACAGTGTTAGTCACTGTCCATTTCTAAACAGTGTTAGTCACTGTCCATTTCTATACAGTTTGTGTACAGTGTTATCACTGTCTATTTCCTATACAGTGTTTTAGTCACCGTCCATTTCTATACAGTGTTAGTCAATGTCCATTTATATACAGTGTTAGTCACTGTCCATTTGTGTACAGTGTTAGTCACTGTCCATTTCTATACAGTGTTAGTCACTGTCCATTTCTATACAGTGTTAGTCACTGTCCATTTCTATACAGTCTTAACAAGGTTCATTTAGTCACTGTCCATTTGTGTACAGTGTTAGTCACTGATTTCATTTCTATTTGTCATCCATTTCAGTTAGTCAATGTCCATTTATATACAGTGTTAGTCCATTTTGTGTACTGTTATCACTGTCCATTTCTATACAGTGTTAGTCACTGTCCATTTCTATACAGTGTTAGTCACTGTCCATTTCTATACAGTCTTAGTCACTGTTCATTTCTATACAGTCCATTTGTCACCGTCCATTTCCTATACAGTGTTAGTCACTGTCCATTTCTATACAGTGTTAGTCTGTCCATTTGTGTACAGTGTTAGTCCATTTCTATACAGTGTTAGTCACTGTCCATTTCTATACAGTGTTAGTCATTTCATTTTTCATACAGTGTTGTCACTGTCCATTTCTATACAGTGTTAGTCACTGTCCATTTCTATACAGTGTTAGTCACTGTCCATTTGTGTCTGATGTTGAGTCACTGTACATTTTCTATACAGTGTTAGTCACTGTCCATTTCTATACAGTGTGTTGTAGTCACTGTCCATTTCTAAAGTGTTAGTTACTGTCCATTTGTATATAGTGTTAGTCACTGTTCATTTCGAAACAGTGTTAGTGACTGCCCATTTCTAAACAGTGTTAGTCACTGTTCATTTCTATACAGTGTTAGTTACTGTCCATTTGTATACAGTGTTAGTCACTGTCTATTTGTATACAGTTTTAGACACTGTCCCTTTCTATACAGTGTTATTCACTGTCCATATCGAAACAGTGTTAGTCACTGTTCATTTCTAAACAAGGTTAGTCACTATTCATTTGTATACAGTGTTAATCACTGTCCATTTGTGTACAGTGTTAGTCACTGTCCATTTCTATACAGTGTTAGGCACTGTCCATTTGTATACAGTGTTAGTCACCGTCCATTTCTAAACAGTGTTAGTCACTGTCATTTTGTATACAGTGTTAGTCACTGTCCATTTGTGTACAGTGTTAGTCAATGTCCATTTCTATACAGTGTTAGGCACTGTCCATTTCTATACAGTGTTAGTCACCGTCCATTTCTAAACAGTGTTAGTCACTGTCCATTTCTATACAGTGTTAGTCACTGTCCATTTGTGTACAGTATTAGTCACTGTCCATTTCTATACAGTGTTAGTCACTGTTCATTTCTGTACAGTGTTAGTCAATGTCCATTTGTGTACAGTGTTAGTCCCTGTCCATTTGTGTACAGTGTTAGTCACTGTCCATTTGTGTACAGTGTTAGTCACTGTCCATTTCTATACAGTGTTAGTCACTGTTCATTTCCATACAGTGTTAGTCACTGTTCATTTCGAAACAGTATTAGTCACTGTCCATTTCTATACTGTGTTAGTCACTGTCCATTTGTGTACAAGTTTAGTCACTGTCCATTTGTGTACAGTGTGAGTCCCCGTCCATTTGTGTACAGTGTTAGTCACTGTCCATTTCTATACAGTGTTAGTCACTGTCCATTTGTGTTCATTGTTAGTCACTGTCCATTTCTATACAGTGTTAGTCACTGTTCATGTCTATACAGTGTTAGTCACTGTCCATTTGTGTACAGTGTTAGTCACTGTTCATTTCTATACAGTGTTAGTCACTGTCCATTTCTAAACAGTGTTAGTCACTGTCCATTTGTGTACAGTGTTAGTCACTGTCCATTTCTATACAGTGTAAGTCACTGTTCATTTCTACACAGTGTTAATCACTGTCCATTCCTATACAGTGTTAGTCACTGTCCATTTAAAACAGTATTAGTCACTATCCATTTCTATACAGTGTTAGTCACTGTCCATTTCTAAACAGGGTTAGTCACTGTCCATTTCTATACAGTGTTAGTCACTGTTCATTTCTATACAGTGTTAGTCACTGTCCATTTCTATACAGTGTTAGTCACTGTCCATTTCTATACAGTGTTAGTCAGTGTTCATTTGTGTACAGTGTTAGTCACTGTCCATTTGTGTACAGTGTTAGTCACTGTCCATTTGTATACAGTGTTAGTCACTGTTCATTTCTATACAGTGTTAGTCACTGTCCCTTTCTATACAGTATTAGGCACTGTCCATTTCTATACAGTGTTAGTCACTGTCCATTTCTAAACAGTGTTGGTCACTGTCCATTTGTGTACAGTGTTAGTCACTGTTCATTTCTATACAGTGTTAGTCACCGTCCATTTCTATACAGCGTTAGTCACTGTCCATTTATATACAGTGTTAGTCCCTGTCCATTTGTGTACAGTGTTAGTCACTGTCCATTTGTGTACAGTGTTAGTCACTGTCCATTTCTATACAGCGTTAGTCACTGTCCATTTCTATACAGTCTTAGTCACTGTTCATTTCTATACAGTGTTAGTCACTGTCTATTTGTATACAGTGTTAGTCACTGTCCATTTCTATACAGTGTTAGTCACTGTCCATTTCTATACAGTGTTAGTCACTGTCCATTTCTATACAGTGTTAGTCACTGTTCATTTCCATACAGTGTTAGTCACTGTTCATTTCGAAACAGTGTTAGTCACTGTCCATTTCTATACAGTGTTAGTCACTGTCCATTTGTGTACAGGTTTAGTCACTGTCCATTTGTGTACAGTGTTAGTCCCTGTCCATTTGTGTACAGTGTTAGTCACTGTCCATTTCTATACAGTGTTAGTCACTGTCCATTTCTATACAGTGTTAGTCACTGTTCATTTCTATACAGTGTTAGTCACTGTCCATTTGTGTACAGTGTTAGTCACTGTTCATTTCTATACAGTGTTAGTCACTGTCCATTTCTAAACAGTGTTAGTCACTGTCCATTTCTATACAGTGTTAGTCACTGTCCATTTCTATACAGTGTTAGTCACTGTTCATTTCAACACAGTGTTAATCACTGTCCATTCCTATACAGTGTTAGTCACTGTCCATTTAAAACAGTATTAGTCACTATCCATTTCTATACAGTGTTAGTCACTGTCCATTTCTAAACAGGGTTAGTCACTGTCCATTTCTATACAGTGTTATTCACTGTCCATTTGTGTACAGTGTTAGTCACTGTCCATTTGTATACAGTGTTAGTCACTGTTCATTTCTATACAGTGTTAGTCACTGTCCATTTCTATACAGTATTAGGCAGTGTCCATTTCTATACAGTGTTAGTCACCGTCCATTTCTAAACAGTGTTAGTCACTGTCCATTTGTGTACAGTGTTAGTCACTGTTCATTTGTATACAGTGTTAGTCACCGTCCATTTCTATACAGCGTTAGTCACTGTCCATGTATATACAGTGTTAGTCACTGTCCATTTGTGTACAGTGTTAGTCACTGTCCATTTCTATACAGTGTTAGTCACTGTCCATTTCTATACAGTGTTAGTCACTGTCTATTTCTATACAGTGTTAGTCACTGTCCATTTCTATACAGTGTTAGTCACTGTTCATTTCTATACAGTGTTAGTCACTGTCTATTTGTATACAGTGTTAGTCACTGTCCATTTCTATACAGTGTTAGTCACTGTCCATTTCCATACAGTGTTAGTCACTGTCCATTTCTATACAGTGTTAGTCATTGTCCATTTCTATACAGTGTTAGTCACTGTTCATTTGTGTACAGTGTTAGTCACTGTCCATTTCTATACAGTGTTAGTCACTGTCTATTTGTATACAGTGTTAGTCACTGTCCATTTGTGTACAGTGTTAGTCACTGTCCATTTGTGTACAGTGTTAGTCACTGTCCATTTCTATACAGTGTTAGTCACTGTTCATTTCTAAACAGGGTTAGTCACTGTTCATTTGTATACAGTGTTAATCACTGTCCATTTGTATACAGTGTTAGTTACTGTCCATTTGTATATAGTGTTAGTCACTGTTCATTTCGAAACAGTGTTAGTGACTGCCCATTTCTAAACAGTGTTAGTCACTGTTCATTTCTATACAGTGTTAGTTACTGTCCATTTGTATACAGTGTTAGTCACTGTCTATTTGTATACAGTTTTAGACACTGTCCCTTTCTATACAGTGTTATTCACTGTCCATATCGAAACAGTGTTAGTCACTGTTCATTTCTAAACAAGGTTAGTCACTATTCATTTGTATACAGTGTTAATCACTGTCCATTTGTGTACAGTGTTAGTCACTGTCCATTTCTATACAGTGTTAGGCACTGTCCATTTGTATACAGTGTTAGTCACCGTCCATTTCTAAACAGTGTTAGTCACTGTCATTTTGTATACAGTGTTAGTCACTGTCCATTTGTGTACAGTGTTAGTCAATGTCCATTTCTATACAGTGTTAGGCACTGTCCATTTCTATACAGTGTTAGTCACCGTCCATTTCTAAACAGTGTTAGTCACTGTCCATTTCTATACAGTGTTAGTCACTGTCCATTTGTGTACAGTATTAGTCACTGTCCATTTCTATACAGTGTTAGTCACTGTTCATTTCTGTACAGTGTTAGTCAATGTCCATTTGTGTACAGTGTTAGTCCCTGTCCATTTGTGTACAGTGTTAGTCACTGTCCATTTGTGTACAGTGTTAGTCACTGTCCATTTCTATACAGTGTTAGTCACTGTTCATTTCCATACAGTGTTAGTCACTGTTCATTTCGAAACAGTATTAGTCACTGTCCATTTCTATACTGTGTTAGTCACTGTCCATTTGTGTACAAGTTTAGTCACTGTCCATTTGTGTACAGTGTGAGTCCCCGTCCATTTGTGTACAGTGTTAGTCACTGTCCATTTCTATACAGTGTTAGTCACTGTCCATTTGTGTTCATTGTTAGTCACTGTCCATTTCTATACAGTGTTAGTCACTGTTCATGTCTATACAGTGTTAGTCACTGTCCATTTGTGTACAGTGTTAGTCACTGTTCATTTCTATACAGTGTTAGTCACTGTCCATTTCTAAACAGTGTTAGTCACTGTCCATTTGTGTACAGTGTTAGTCACTGTCCATTTCTATACAGTGTAAGTCACTGTTCATTTCTACACAGTGTTAATCACTGTCCATTCCTATACAGTGTTAGTCACTGTCCATTTAAAACAGTATTAGTCACTATCCATTTCTATACAGTGTTAGTCACTGTCCATTTCTAAACAGGGTTAGTCACTGTCCATTTCTATACAGTGTTAGTCACTGTTCATTTCTATACAGTGTTAGTCACTGTCCATTTCTATACAGTGTTAGTCACTGTCCATTTCTATACAGTGTTAGTCAGTGTTCATTTGTGTACAGTGTTAGTCACTGTCCATTTGTGTACAGTGTTAGTCACTGTCCATTTGTATACAGTGTTAGTCACTGTTCATTTCTATACAGTGTTAGTCACTGTCCCTTTCTATACAGTATTAGGCACTGTCCATTTCTATACAGTGTTAGTCACTGTCCATTTCTAAACAGTGTTGGTCACTGTCCATTTGTGTACAGTGTTAGTCACTGTTCATTTCTATACAGTGTTAGTCACCGTCCATTTCTATACAGCGTTAGTCACTGTCCATTTATATACAGTGTTAGTCCCTGTCCATTTGTGTACAGTGTTAGTCACTGTCCATTTGTGTACAGTGTTAGTCACTGTCCATTTCTATACAGCGTTAGTCACTGTCCATTTCTATACAGTCTTAGTCACTGTTCATTTCTATACAGTGTTAGTCACTGTCTATTTGTATACAGTGTTAGTCACTGTCCATTTCTATACAGTGTTAGTCACTGTCCATTTCTATACAGTGTTAGTCACTGTCCATTTCTATACAGTGTTAGTCACTGTTCATTTCCATACAGTGTTAGTCACTGTTCATTTCGAAACAGTGTTAGTCACTGTCCATTTCTATACAGTGTTAGTCACTGTCCATTTGTGTACAGGTTTAGTCACTGTCCATTTGTGTACAGTGTTAGTCCCTGTCCATTTGTGTACAGTGTTAGTCACTGTCCATTTCTATACAGTGTTAGTCACTGTCCATTTGTGTACATTGTTAGTCACTGTCCATTTCTATACAGTGTTAGTCACTGTTCATTTCTATACAGTGTTAGTCACTGTCCATTTGTGTACAGTGTTAGTCACTGTTCATTTCTATACAGTGTTAGTCACTGTCCATTTCTAAACAGTGTTAGTCACTGTCCATTTCTATACAGTGTTAGTCACTGTTCATTTCCATACAGTGTTAGTCACTGTTCATTTCGAAACAGTGTTAGTCACTGTCCATTTCTATACAGTGTTAGTCACTGTCCATTTGTGTACAGGTTTAGTCACTGTCCATTTGTGTACAGTGTTAGTCCCTGTCCATTTGTGTACAGTGTTAGTCACTGTCCATTTCTATACAGTGTTAGTCACTGTCCATTTGTGTACATTGTTAGTCACTGTCCATTTCTATACAGTGTTAGTCACTGTCCATTTCTAAACAGGGTTAGTCACTGTCCATTTCTATACAGTGTTAGTCACTGTCCATTTGTGTACAGTGTTAGTCACTGTCCATTTGTATACAGTGTTAGTCACTGTTCATTTCTATACTGTGTTAGTCACTGTCCATTTCTATACAGTATTAGGCAGTGTCCATTTCTATACAGTGTTAGTCACCGTCCATTTCTAAACAGTGTTAGTCACTGTCCATTTGTGTACAGTGTTAGTCACTGTTCATTTGTATACAGTGTTAGTCACCGTCCATTTCTATACAGCGTTAGTCACTGTCCATTTATATACAGTGTTAGTCACTGTCCATTTGTGTACAGTGTTAGTCACTGTCCATTTCTATACAGTGTTAGTCACTGTCCATTTCTATACAGTGTTAGTCACTGTCCATTTCTATACAGTGTTAGTCACTGTTCATTTCCATACAGTGTTAGTCACTGTCTATTTGTATACAGTGTTAGTCACTGTCCATTTCTATACAGTGTTAGTCACTGTCCATTTTCATACAGTGTTAGTCACTGTCCATTTCTATACAGTGTTAGTCACTGTCCATTTCTATACAGTGTTAGTCACTGTCTATTTGTATACAGTGTTAGTCACTGTCCATTTGTGTACAGTGTTAGTCACTGTCCATTTGTGTACAGTGTTAGTCACTGTCCATTTCTATACAGTGTTAGTCACTGTTCATTTCTAAACAGGGTTAGTCACTGTTCATTTGTATACAGTGTTAATCACTGTCCATTTGTATACAGTGTTAGTTACTGTTCATGTGTATATAGTGTTAGTCACTGTTCATTTCGAAACAGTGTTAGTGACTGCCCATTTCTAAACAGTGTTAGTCACTGTTCATTTCTATACAGTGTTAGTTACTGTCCATTTGTATACAGTGGTAGTCACTGTCTATTTGTATACAGTTTTAGACACTGTCCCTTTCTATACAGTGTTATTCACTGTCCATATCTAAACAGTGTTATTCACTGTCCATATCTAAACAGGGTTAGTCACTATTCATTTGTATACAGTGTTAATCACTGTCCATTTGTGTACAGTGTTAGTCACTGTCCATTTCCATACAGTGTTAGACACTGTCCATTTGTATACAGTGTTAGTCACCGTCCACTTCTAAACAGTGTTAGTCACTGTCATTTTGTATACAGTGTTAGTCACTGTCCATTTGTGTACAGTGTTAGTCACTGTGCATTTCTTTACAGTGTTAGGCACTGTCCATTTCTATACAGTGTTAGTCACCGTCCATTTCTAAACAGTGTTAGTCACTGTCCATTTCTATACAGTGTTAGTCACTGTCCATTTGTGTACAGTATTAGTCACTGTCCATTTCTATACAGTGTTAGTCACTGTTCATTTCTATACAGTGTTAGTCAATGTCCATTTGTGTACAGTGTTAGTCCCTGTCCATTTGTGTACAGTGTTAGTCACTGTCCATTTGTGTACAGTGTTAGTCACTGTCCATTTCTATACAGTGTTAGTCACTGTTCATTTCCATACAGTGTTAGTCACTGTTCATTTCGAAACAGTGTTAGTCACTGTCCATTTCTATACAGTGTTAGTCACTGTCCATTTGTGTACAAGTTTAGTCACTGTCCATTTGTGTACAGTGTGAGTCCCTGTCCATTTGTGTACAGTGTTAGTCACTGTCCATTTCTATACAGTGTTAGTCACTGTCCATTTGTGTTCATTGTTAGTCACTGTCCATTTCTATACAGTGTTAGTCACTGTTCATTTCTATACAGTGTTAGTCACTGTCCATTTGTGTACAGTGTTAGTCACTGTTCATTTCTATACAGTGTTAGTCACTGTCCATTTCTAAACAGTGTTAGTCACTGTCCATTTCTATACAGTGTTAGTCACTGTCCATTTCTATACAGTGTTAGTCACTGTTCATTTCTACACAGTGTTAATCACTGTCCATTCCTATACAGTGTTAGTCACTGTCCATTTAAAACAGTATTAGTCACTATCCATTTCTATACAGTGTTAGTCACTGTCCATTTCTAAACAGGGTTAGTCACTGTCCATTTCTATACAGTGTTAGTCACTGTTCATTTCTATACAGTGTTAGTCACTGTCCATTTCTATACAGTGTTAGTCACTCTCCATTTCTATACAGTGTTAGTCAGTGTTCATTTGTGTACAGTGTTAGTCACTGTCCATTTGTGTACAGTGTTAGTCACTGTCCATTTCTATACAGTGTTAGTCACCGTCCATTTCTAAACAGTGTTAGTCTGTCCATTTTGGCCAATACAGTGTTAGTCACTGTTCATTTCTATACAGTGTTAGTCATAATCCCATTCTATACAGCGTTAGTCACTGTCCATTTATATACAGTGTTAGTCACTGTCCATTTGTGTGCAGTGTTAGTCACTGTCCATTTTTATACAATGTTAGTCACTGTCAATTTCTATACAGTGTTAGTACTGTCCATTTATATACAGTGTTAGTCACTGTCCATTTCTAAACGGTGTTAGTCACTGTCCATTTTTATACAATGTTAGTCACTGTCAATTTCTATACAGTGTTAGGTACTGTCCATTTGTGTACAGTGTTAGTCACTGTCCATTTCTAAACAGTGTTAGTCACTGTCTATTTGTATACAGTGTTAGTCACTGTCCATTTCTATACAGTGTTAGTCACTGTCCATTTGTGTACAGTGTTAGTCACTGTCCATTTCTATACAGTGTTAGTCACTGTCTATTTGTGTGCAGGTGTTAGTCACTGTCTATTTAGTCACTGTCCATTTGTGTGTGTTAGTCACTGTCCACTTGTGTACAGTGTTAGTCACCGTCCATTTCTATACAATGTTGAGTCACTGTCCATTTGTGTACAGTGTTAGTCACTGTCCATTTGTGTACAGTATTTAGTCACTGTCCATTTGTGTACAGTGTTAGTCAGTCCATTTCTATACATGTTAGTCACTGTTCATTTGTGTACAGTGTTAATCACTGTCCATTTCTATACAGTTTAGTCACTGTCCATTTGTGTACAGTGTTAGTCACTGTCCATTTCTATACAGTGTTAGTCACTGTTCAAGTCTAAACAGTGTCAGTCCTTGTCATTCTATACAGTCAGTGATTCTGCATTTCTAGACAGTGTCAGTTATTGTGCGTTTCTTCACAATGTTAGTCACTGTCCATTTGTATACAGTGTTAGTCACTGTCCATTTGTGTACAGTGTTAATCACTGTCCATTTCTAAACAGTGTTGGTCACTGTCCATTTCTATCTGATGTTAGTCACTGTCCATTTGTGTACAGTGTTAGTCACTGTTCATTTCTATACAGTGTTAGTCACTGTTCAAGTCCAGTGTCAGTCCTTGGTGTTTCTAACAGTGTTAGTCACTGTCCATTTTGTGTACAGTGTTAGTCCATTTCTATACAGTGTTAGTCACTGTTCATTAAACAGTGTCAGTCCTTGTCAATTTCTAGACAGTGTCAAAAACAGTGTCAGTTATTATGCATTTCTTTACAGTGTTGTCACTGTCCATTCCTATGCAGTCTGGCCATTTGTGTACAGTGTTAGTCACTGTTCATTTCTAGTGTTAGTCACTGTTCAGTCTTGTCAGACCTTGTCCATTTCTAAACAGTGTCCGTTATTGTCCATTTCTATACAGTATTAGTCACTGTCCATTTCTAAACAGTGTTAGTCACTGTGCATTTCTATACAGTGTTAGTCACTTTTCAAGTCTAAACAGTGTCAGTCCTTGTCCATTTCTAAACAGTGTCAGTTATTCTGTTTCTAAACAGTGTCAGTCATTGTGCATTTCTTTACAAGTGTTAGTCACTGTCCATTTCTATACAGTGTTAGTCACTGTTCATTTCTAAACAGTGTCAGTTATTGTCAATTTCTAAACAGTATCAGTTATTGTTCATTTCTAAACAGTGTCAGTTATTGTCCATTCCTAATAATGTAGT
>JAXRKP010002462.1:15000-17500 GCA_037039925.1 Doris montereyensis | reverse complement strand
ACTGAATTTTCAAGAAGTTCAACAAAGAATGGGAATTTCTCTTTCGTTGTGTTTGATGTCATGGGATCCTCATCAACCCCCCCCCACCCCCATCGAGTCACTTGAAACGGTGCAGAAAATATCAGCCCGGCGCATATATCATAACCTCTCTCGTCAGACCAGTGCCTCTGATCTTGTAGAGAAACTGGAACATCTTCAATCGAGAATGAAACATCTAAGGGCGACAGCGGTGTTCAAAATAATGAATTACCCCGTCGGAATCTCTTTGCCGCCCTGCATCAAAATGGGATGGGGTGAAGAACCACCAGAGGGTCATTCCGCATTCCAGAATCGATGCTCACTTACACTCGTTTTTTTTACCTTCCTTGGTTCGACTTTGGAACTGTCTTCTGCTCAAGGTCGTCAATGCCGACGCCAATGAAGCATTCAAATCTGCCTTAAGCAAGATTTATGATCGTATACGCCGCCGGTATATTCCAGGATCAGTCTGACTAGGTGGACGATGTAAAAAAATCCAACCTTGATCAGCAATGGAAGACCGACGGCGAGTCCTTTGAGGAGTGCAAGATATTACCTAATTCTCACACGGGCGTAAGCAATGAAGAAATATTTTAATTCTAGTCTTATTGTATGAGTTGAAGCCTCGAAAGCAAACACAAGTGTGACCCTCGGAAAGGCGTGTTTGGAAACGGTACCCATAATTGTCATTAGCCGTAATCCTGGAATTAGAAAGACCTTATTATTTTGAATGTTCCCCACGCAGACATTCAACGTGATAAAATGTGACACGGTGAACATGCCACACTGCCTACAAAAGAATAACTAGAGCAGTAGTTAGGTGGTTAGTGTAGGTCAATTCTCATGAATGAAAGTGAGAGGGAGTGGGGGGGTGGTTGGGGGTGGTTGGGGGTGGGGGTAGTGAGATGTAAGCAATGTTCCCTCTATTTTTTTCTATTTTGTATGCGTACAATTTTGGTGCTGTGCAAAGCTTGACGATTTAAATTTCTAATCGTGTGCACTGTGTAAAGGATTATATCACAGCATCTCATCACAACAAACTCTTAGCACCGATGTCTGCGTGGGGAACATTCAAAATAACAAGGTCTTTCTAATTCCAGGATTACGGCTAATGACAATTATGTAGACCATGTCAAACACGCCTTTGAGGGTCTACACTTGTGTTTGCTTTCGAGGCTTCAACTCATACAATAAGACTAGAATTAAAATATTCTCTCATTGCTTACGCCCGTGTGAGAATTAGGTAATATCTTGTACTCCTCAAAGGACTCGCCGTCGGTCTTCCATTGTTGATCAAGGTTGGATTTTTTTACATCGTCCACCTAAATAGACTGATCCTGGAATATACCGGCGGCGTATACGATCATAAATCTTGCTTAAGGCAGATTTGAATGCTTCATTGGCGTCGGCATTGACGACCTGAGCAGAAGACAGTTCCAAAGTCGAACCAAGGAAGGTAAAAAAAAACGAGTGTAAGTGAGCATCGATTCTGGAATGCGGAATGACCTCTGGTGGTTCTTCACCCATCCCATTTTGATGCAGGGCGGCAAAGAGATTCCGACGGGGTAATTCATTATTTTGAACACTGCTGTCGCCCTTAGATGTTTCATTCTCGATTGAAGATGTTCCAGTTTCTCTACAAGATCAGAGGCACTGGTCTGACGAGAGAGGTTATGATATATGCGCCGGGCTGATATTTTCTGCACCGTTTCAAGTGACTCGATGGGGGTGGGGGGGTTGATGAGGATCCCATGACATCAAAACACAACGAAAGAGAAATTCCCATTCTTTGTTGAACTTCTTGAAAATTCAGTAGTTAAAAAAAGCTTAAGTCTCTTATAGAAGGGCAGATGCATACATTGCACCAATAATTTAAAGTATCAGAGAGAAGCAATTGATTTTTATCTAAATGATCAAAGACAGAAATATATACAATTTAATTTATTACAAACCGAACCCAGACGTTGAAAATGTCCAATAGCCCATCTGTATTCATGTACTTTTTTATGTTGTGTAAGAATGTCTGAATGTGAAATTTGTTTGTAACAAATGTAAGCGTGCAGACTTTATTCGTTGTTTTATCTGATGAAGGGTTTAACCCACAACGTGACATGTTTATCTAGACCGATTAATAGATATTAAGACTGGATTCTTACGTTCTTCTCGAGATGTAGTATCCATTTCTTTGATGATGAGGGGGTTGGCCGATAGCAAATTTTAGTATATGTCAAGAAATGTAGTCCGTTACTGTTTCTACGCAATGTACCCACCGCAAAAGCATCCCAACGTTATCGAATTTTACCCTAGGTAGGCCTATGCCTACAGAAATAAGAAAAAAGGATTGCAAAAAATGGCAACGAACAAAATTTTAAGTACACGGAGCGTTTGGAAAGGATAGAACAAAAACAATAAAAACTCAAGATTATACAATGATGTATTTCCCCACATTAACATATGGATGTTAGTCATGGACCTAAAAAAC
>JAXRKP010002462.1:0-10000 GCA_037039925.1 Doris montereyensis | reverse complement strand
ACCTACTCTCTCTATCATTCTCACTAATACTCTATCTCTCTCTCTCTCCTCTCTTAGACTCTTCGTGCTCAGCCTCGTCGCTCGTCAATCGGGAGGTCTTTCGCTCCTTGCGGATGTGAAACTCTCGACAAGTCTCCCTCTCCTGTGAAGGGTGTAGCGATGGGAATCGTATCCTCCCGTGTCTCGCTGGTCTCTTGTCTCCGGGACACGTTCACTTCGCGTCTCGTGGGCACCGTCCGTAGGACGAGCTCTAGTGACTATATCATCTTCCATTCATCACTACTTGAACTAATAATAATTAGACCACTCTCGAGTCGTTATCGGCATGCGGTTTTCTACACCCTATTCATGAAACCAAGGACCTCGCATCTCGGACAATATCTCGTCAGTCTCGAGGTGTCGGGCGACCGTCTCGTCTCCTGCAGTCTCATTCTCAGGCGCTTCCGGAGTCCGTGCTCGTAGGTCCCTGCCTCCCTTCTCGTTCTCGCATCCTCTTTTGTTCAATTCGCGCCGTGTCTCGATGTCTATCTTCCGATCTAGTCGAACAAATCCCAACTAATCTCAATCCTCATGTCGTCGCGTCAGCTCAGACCAGGTATTCGTCTCTCGTCGCCCCTATCATCGTACCCTTCCTGCTCAGCGCTCGCCATCGTCGGGAATGTCGAGCTCTCGTGCCCGATCTCTCCGTATCTCTTTCGTCGACCCATCGCGACTCGAAGGGGGTGATGGCTCTCCTCTGCAGAAGGTCTGGTAGACTCCGGGGTCGTAGTAACCTCTCAGGAGTTCTCGACATGGGCGAGGAAGTAGTGCTTAGAAGGACCTGGGGACCGTCGCCGAAATGGTCTCTCTCGGGTTCTCCAAAGAGGTCAACTCCCCGATGCACTCTCGCAAACGTCTCGGGGAACGGTATTGAGTAGACGCTCGTCTGATCCGTCAAGTCACTCTGCTCATCTCTCATCTCCTAGCATCTCAAACGCCGCATCCTCATCCTGGCTCGCATCGGGTACCGATCTGGCGACTCTTCTGGCTCATTCATCCGAGACCGTCCGCGCCCCTCGTCTCGCGGCGGCAAAGGTGTGTCCTGCGTCGTATCGTCTGGCGAACTGCAATGCTTTGATGGCTCTACCTCAAGGAAGCATTGCTGCTCTTCGAATATTTTGGTTCTCATATTATTTTCTCCTGGACCCAAAAGCGACACCCCGTCTTTCGTGCGTCTGCATTCAATGCGCTCGCCGATTGAGCTCATTGTGGGCGCGGATTTTGACTCAATCCTACTCTCGCTGCTCGTCTCTCTGCTCTTTCGGTCGGGTCCGCGGGGGGGGCGGGGGGCGTCTCGCATCGGACACGGCTCGTATCTCGATCACCAGACGTTATCATCACGGGATCAGTCTGGCTGGTTCTTCCATCTTTCGTCCGTATCTCTGCCGTTCGGTCTCTTCGGCGAGTCGGGGGTCGTCGCCTCCCTCCTCTCACCCTCGTCTAGTATAGGTGAATCGCGTGCCCAGGTCGTCTCTCTTATCTCCAGGTCACCTTCGTCTCTCCTGCTACTCACCATCGACTGAATACGTGATCACGGGGCTGGGTCTTGTTTTCCGTGCGCTGTCTGTTAATCTCCTCGTCTCCCTATACTGTGTGGGCTGCTGGGGTTTTGGTAGGGGGGGGGGTTAGGGGGGGGCGTCCCTTGCTCACCGTCAGGGACTCGTCGTGCCTATGCTTGCGGGTGCATCTTTCCTTCTCTCCTCCGCTCCCCTCGCGTGCGCGGTGTGTTAGGTCCTGTGGCGAATTCGATCATGAGCTATTTGGGTGATCAAGGGCTCAGATCACTCTCGTCGCTCTTCCTCGTAGGGACCCAAAGGGTCAACACCGGGCAGGTGGTGTCTAAGTCATGTCTTCGATGGGACCGTCCAGGGCTAGGGTGGTCTCCCTCTACCGATCCAAATCACAAATATACTCTCTTCTCTCTTCTCCTCCCTGAGGCCAGCAGCCTTAGCGTGTCTCAGCGGGGAGCAAGTGTTGACTGTCATTCTCCGTAGTCGTGGAATTAATCGGCGACATCAGGGTGTCTCCACTGCCCCGTCGTCACGAAGTCATCGTTCTCCGGGTGCCAAGGGCACGGACGGTGTGATGGCTGCTGAGTGGTAGTGGTTGGGGGTACCTCTCTCTATCTCTCACTTCTCTGATATTCCTCTCTCCTTCTCTCCTCCTCTCTCTCTCTCTCTCTCTCTCTCTCTCTCTCTCTCTCTGAGCTAAGCGATTATTGTAGGTTCCGTGTTCGCCTTGTGCTCTCTCTTTTTGGGCGATCCGTCGATAACTCTTCTCTCATATACTCTAGCGACGTGCTCTCTTGTCACTTCGGTCGGACACCTCTAGAGTCGTTCTCGTCCATCATATCTCATCGACTGCCCTCTTCTTCCCAGCTCTCCTAATAGTAGTTACGGGTCGCTAATCTCGGGTGTCATTCGATCGCTGCTCTCTCTTTTCTCTTCTTCTCTCTCTCTCACATGCTCATATTCATTTCTTTACCTCACATCGTCGGTACGGAAAGAGTCCCGTTCTCTCTTGAATACCTGCTCGTAACGCTAACTCCAGGCCCATCGTCTCACTCTCACTCCCCCCTCCCCATCCTCTCCCTCCATTCTTGCACGGGTTCGTTTTTTCGACTTCTCGTCGCGTGTGGTACTCGCATCCCCTTTATGGCAACCATGCTCTCGTCATGCTACGTGTGGGGGCGGACCCCCGCTGTGGCGTCCTTCTTGTCTCGCTCCCGGGTGTGCGCAATCTCTCATTCAGGGTGCTCCCTCAAGTCGTCAATACATCGGGGCTCGTTTTTTTCCCCATCTCAGGTTCAGCTGCTCAGTTGACGGCTGCCACATTCATCGTCAATCGTTATGCATGGCACTTCGTCGGCGGTCTCGCTCCGTCCGAATGAATTTGGCTATCTATCGGGATGGGAAATGTAGTCTGGACGGTCTCCATTCAGTCAAGATTGTACCGTTCCATCCCACATCTTAAACCACCTCTTCGGCCCTACTCTCACAACTCGTCCTACTCCTCATCTGATCCCCGATATCAACTATTCATGCAAGGCTTTCATCGTTAGGCTCGTCTTTTTCATCGTAGCTCTCAGGTGGTCTCCGCGTGTTGGATAGAAACCAGTCTCTTCTCTCGATACTCCCTGCCGTTCCCTCGCATTCGTGCAGATAAGTGCGACTCGGATAAGGGGGTCCTCCTTCTCTCTCTCTTCTCTCCTCTCTCTTCTCTGTTCTCTACTCTCTTCTCTCTCCTCCTCTCTCTCTCTCCTAGGACCTCCCCTCCGTACTCCTACTCTCTTCCTCTCTCTCCTATCTCCCCCTACCTCTCTCTCTCCTCGCTCCTCCATCACCTCTTTGCCCATTCTCGCCTCCATCTCTCTTTCCCTCTCTCATGCTCTCTCCGTCGTGCTCTCGGCGCTCTTCCAGGTCCCGCCATCTGGTGTTCGCACGTGCTGCGTCCAGCTCGTCACGTCGCGTCTCTTGTCTCGCGGGTCGTCCGCTCGGTTGCTGCCGATCTGCGTCAGTTCTAAGCTCCGCCTCCTGCGGCTCTCTGTTGGGTTGCCATCTCGTCCTCTCCTTCCCTCTCTCTCCTCTCTCTCTCTCTCTCTCTCTCTCTCTCCTCGCTCTCCTCTCTTCCTCTCTCCTCCCTCTCTCCCCTCCCTCCCTCCCTCCCTCCCTCAACAGTGCCCATCTAAACCTAGATTTATAATCCTCTTTGCAATAGTTACAATGCCAAAGACTGTCGAAAGAGTGTAAGGGGGCTGCTACAACAAGGGAAACCTGTCTGAAGCGTTTGTTTTGTATTACTTTCTTTTGACTTATTTACCTTGCATTTTTCTCGAAATGTAGTTTTTTCACACTAAAATTTATATCTCCTCAGCCATTTCCATAAGCGATTTGTATTATATTCCGCACACATGTTCCTCCTGTCAATCTTAATAGAAGGACGTCGAGGTTTTTTTGATATCCTTGTAAATTTTTTGAGAACAATTATTTATTTTTTTGTAATAAAAATGCCGTTTTTGTATATTCACGATATATGTTATTTTTCAAAAATTCGTTAAAAAAAACTATCAAAAATATCAAAAAAATCCGATGTCTGCTCTTAGATATTGAATTCATAACTAAGGGAGGGGATAGATTTTTAGAAATTTGCTGAAAATCCAAGATGCCGGCCATTTCTATGGCAACCAAAGACACTACAAACTTTTCAATGATATAGGATGAGCTGTATTTCGATAGTTACTCATGTACATACTAAAAGCAAAACCCTTAACAAAAGCCAAAAGATCACACAGGAGGCGTAAATTTCAGAATAAAATTTATTGGTTTCCCCATGAAAACTGTTTTTTATTTCAGAATAACGATCTTGGTATCCTTATCAGAGTAGTATTATATTTCAATATAATGGCATGTGTCTCTACAAGGAATAGCGATATTGGTATCATCATCAAATTGTCATATACTTCAGAATGAAGATATATACCTCCCCCACAAAGCTGTCTTCCATTTCAGAATAAATTATGTTTCCCCCCATCAAAGTTGTCTTGTATGTCAAAGTGAAGATGTAGTTGTTCTGCATCAAAAGTAATCTTATATTTTCAAAAGAGAGGAATTGTTGTCACCTTCAAAGTTGTCAAACATTTCAGAATAAATACATATCAAAATTGGTCTTACATTTCGACACAACATTTATTTCTAGTTAAGTTGACATATGCTACACACTACCGCCTCTGACAAGATCCGTCCCTGTCTACACTCGGGTACTCATTCACGCCTTAATCAACGGAGGAAAGCAGAGCAAAGTACATGTACCCATTCCTAGGAGAAGAAAGTTGTGGAGAAAACACCTGGGAAAACCAACTTGTCCCAGCTGGGATTCGAACGCCTTACCCACTGCACCACGAAGACTACTTACGTCCCTAGCCCTCGTGAAGGGTTATATTCTTAAGTGACTCAGAGATAGATCTTATCTGAATCTAGAGCTAGTTTTATATATGTGTAATTGGTCGGTAATGTTAGATGCGATTTGATGATATTAGACGGATGTTGTTGTTGACTCAAGGCATATTGATCAGGGCATCGAGAACGATTAATTTGTCATCACAACAAAATAGTTAGTCATTCCAAACGTTCAAAGACACGTCTTTTGTTACATGTGCAAACAATTTTTAGCCCAATCGATTGAGAAATAAAGATGATAGGTCGGATCGCACTTTTTGGCTTGTTTGTGTATTAGAGATCGGTGTCCTCGTCAAACTTGTTTGTAAATGATGGTTGATTTATTTATTATATAATTATATATTTTTTTTAATTAATGATTTGTATATGTGTGATGTATTTATCATTATAATATTATGGTAAATGTTATTATATTATTGGAAAATAGGAATTTCTCTAAAAGTTAATGATTACCCCCATCACAGCATACCAAATCAATCAAATCCAAATTCCAAGCCCACCGCTCACCAATAATTAAACAACTTTCAGAACAAACGATATTGGTCTCCCCATTAAATTATGGACACAGAACAGCGAGGGGGGGGGGGGGGGGATTTCCAGATCCAGGATGAACTGAATCGATTTTGAGGGAATATTCAAAAGAGAACGCTGTATATCCCAATGACTTTGAATTTGAATCACAAGATGATGTTCCAGAGACTTCAAATATAACATTGCCGAGGAAATTGCAACTGGAATAGACCGATATCAACCAAGTTCCGAAAGATCTTCTAGATATAAGACGTTTTCATGTGGGAAGATAGTTCAAAAGGCAATGAGCAGTCGAAGAATACGTGTTGTTTGACAAGGTCACAGATGGCGTCTCTCTGGACTCATGACCCGCAAGGACTGATGACACGTTGACGGCTTGCGACAACCCGCCAGAGCTTAGCTCAATGGGCTTTTCACAAATCTTCAAAGGATACATCAGTGGTTTCGTGACAAGCTGTTAGGGGATAATATATCAATGTCTTATGACAATCTGATATGATGATACATCGATGCCTGTTGGCTGTTCGGCAGACATGGAAGCTGTTTACCCACTTTACACATTTAATGATGACGTAGATGTTTATTACCGAGGATCATCCTGTACGCTCATCATTCTCACGACGGCGGTTATACCGTACACCACGACGAGGAACTCGTGAGGTGAAGGAAGGGGGAAGGTGGGATGGCTGTCCCACTTGGGGTAGGGGCGATATAGATGCACCACCCCAAACCCATCCCCGACTTACATCTCAAGGAAGGACTTTCCTAACACAGGAGCACTGTTTTGATAACGCAGAGGAGGACGATGCCGAATGACAGAATGCAATGTGATACCGGTGATGCGTTCTACGCTGTGTGGAGAAAATAGTACGAGCGTTGGAGACACTCCGAGAACTGTTGACTTATGCGGAGGAGCGCCTGGTGTACACTCAAAAAGGTAGAACCTCAAAACAAGTGTGTAGCAAATCAAATAATCATTGTTAAGGTGTTGGGTTGGGGAGGGGGTGTTGGGTGTGGGGGTTTTGGGTGGTGTGTGGTGGGGGTGGCAGGCTGTGTGGTTTTGATGTGGGTTGTGGGCGGTTGTGGGGGTGGGGGGGGTGGGGGTTTGTGGTGTGGGGTGTTGTTTGGTGGGGATTGGTTGGGTGTTCTTTAGATGTGGGGGTTGGAGGGTGTGTTGGTGGGTTGTGGGGGTGAGGGGTGGGTGGGTGGTTGGGTTTCATTCAAGCCACGCTTCAATTTTGGAAGTAGTTCATGATGGTGTTCACCCCATCTTCTTCAAGGGGCGTGGTGGGGGGGGGGTGGAAAGATACTGCTCTCCTTTGATTTGGTCTTTTCTGGGGGGGGGGGGGGGGGGACGAGGGGGGGGTGGGGTCCGCCGGTCGTTGACTTCTGATGGAGGTAAATCAACCCCGTCCCTCGCGACCTCTGAATGGAGTCTAAATCCTCGGTGTTAGCGTTGAATAGTCAACTCCCATAATCAAACCGAGAATGAAGAAGAGATTGAAATCGCAGTTGAAAAGCCGCCTCTAAATGAACTTCAAGAAGATGATAATCTGTCTCATGACGTTGATGGTCCCAGATTCCAGAAGCAGGAAATAGCTGCCGAATGTCCTGTCGAAGATTGTACAGTCACTAATTGTTACCTGTCACAGCAAACTAAAACAGAGCCAACGTTTTGGCTTTGCGAAAAACTGAATCGAGCCAAGGAAACGAATTCTGTCCTACCCTGTACCTAGACGTTTCTCCTTTGACAAATCCAAATCTTTATCCACGCAGCGATGTTCAAAGGAACAGATTTGAGTCGGCTGAGAGCAAGGACAGTTTCTTATATGGACGTCAAAGAGAAAAATGTCGATTTGGCCAAAGATCCTAAAGATTTTGAGCAGTTTCTGGACAGCATTCACTTTGATGGGGGGGGGGGGAGGAGGGGGAAGGGAGGAGGGGGGTGGGGGGGGGGGGGGGGGGGAGGGTGGGGGGGGGGGGAGGGGGGGGTGGGGGGGGGGGGGGGGGGGGGGGGGGTAGTTACCCTGCGCAAAAAAAACTTCAAGACGAGAACCCTTTCGTAAAGTTTGAAAATTATCTGGGATTGAAGGGGAAACCGTTTCCACCCCGCCCACCCCTCCCCCCAATCAGGGTATCCGCGCCAAGGAGGGACCATGTACAACTTCATGGCTGGTGAGTTACCAATTTGCCGGTGTCTTGATGACGGTGTCTCCATCTAGATAGAGATAAAAATAAAACATGGTAATATAGTTATCTATTCCAACTGGTGTTTGGTTGTTTTTTTATTGGGTTATTTTCTTCCCTCTTGTTCGAGTTTTGCCTCTTTTACACAGCGCTTGATAGTAATAAGTTGTTATCTCTTTGTGTACTTATCATTAGTGTTGATGGGGATTTAGGGCAGTGGGTAGAGGATAAATGTATTTTTGCTACTTATTATAATTGCATAGTTTATAATGTTAATTGCTGGTGGTGGGTGGCGATAAAGTTCCTTCAAGGCCCTTTAAGGCCCATTAAGAGCCGGAGCTTATCCCGATTTCTATAGCGTGAAGCGGAACAGGTGATAATAATCACCTCCTGGCCAGGACGCTAGTCTGACGCAGGTTTTTACTCCCGAGCTAGTGCTTGTACCCATTTTCACCTGGGTAGAGTGTGGAAAATGCGTGTTAAGTGTCTTTCCCAAGGAACACAACGTCGGACCTGGCTTTGCCAGGATTCGAACTCGGGACCTCATGATCCCCAGTCCGGCAGCCCAACCCACCCGGCCACCGGTTTTGGCGATAAAAGGAGAGAGAAATTGCGTTGACTCTTGCATTAATATTGTTCCTTAACTACAACCATTTGACTATCTTTTCAGTTCTAATCATTATCAGATTCACAGTCGTCAACTGTTTTGGTCCCCCCTCACAAAGAGCATTGGTAACCAAATCCGACTACCTATGTTTGTCAAAACTTACTTTCACTTGCATTTTGTTCCAAATTTATATGCTTCTTTTTTTTTCTCCTCTATATATGTGGCCATGATAATATATTGATGGGCCGAAGATGGGGTTTCAGCTTTTATCATTTTAGTGTCCGAGTGTCGGATTGGGGCTTGTTTCGCAATGTGTTGTTTACCTAATGGCTTTAAGTCAGGACTAAAATTCCATCTTTTTTAAACGCTGTGAGGCATTTAATTACGACTGTGTTTTATATCCTGGCCTATGTACATGTGTTATATATCATTATCATAATTAGTGTTGTTCTGCTCGCCATTGTAAAGCGCTTCGACTAGAGCCTGTTTCCTCCTACGGGCTAAAAGTGCTATATAAGTGCCATTTATTAAATTTAGTTATCATGACTATTATTATTGAATTATTATCATTTATTATTATTATTATTATTATTATTATTCTTATTATTATTTATTAATATTATTATTATTATTATATTATTATTATTATTAATTATTATTACATTATTATTATTATTATTATTATTATTCATTATTATTATTATTATTATTATTTTTATTATTATTATTATATTATTATTATAATAATTAATTATTATTATTTGATTATTATATATTATTATTATTATTTTATTATTATTATTAATTATTATTATTTATATTATTATTATATTTTATTATTAATTATTTTTATTAATTATTATATATTCATTCATTATTCATGCTTCTTACTTATTATTTATTATTATTAATCAATTTATATTATTATTATATATTGTTGTTATTATCATCCATCACATCATCATCCTCCTCTCTTCCCCACCATCATCCATCCTCATTATTATTAATTATTATTATGATTATATATTGATTAACTATCATTATTATCATTAATATTATATTATTCTCCTCTCCTTCATCATCATCACAGTCATACTATTAAGTATTACTTATTATTATTAGTATTATTTTAGTATACATTGGCAATTATTGTATAATATTATTATCAATCATCTTCGATTTTTAGATTCTTATTCATTATTATTATTAGTAGTAGTAATTAGCATAATTGAATTATTTTATATTATTATATATTAATATCATTATCATCTAGTATTAGTAGTATTATTATTATGCATACCATTATTATTATTATTTATTATTATTATTAGTAGTAGTAGTAGTAGGTAGTAGTAGTAGTAGTAGTAGTAGTATATGTAGTAGTAGTAGTAGTAGTAGTAGTATAGTAGTAGTAGTAGTAGTAGTAAAAAGCCCTTATTGTGTCTTTTTCCATTTCTTCTCCCCCCCCTATAACTCATTGACTTCAAATAATAAGGTAAAAAAACTAGGAATTATGAAAAATAAAGACAAGTCTTCGTCGGGAAATTTCTAGAAGATCGATAATTATATCTCAATTGATTGTTTTTTAAAACATCAGTGGTCGGTCTGCATGGCGCCGAAATGTGTTGCTCGTCCGACATCCAATTGTCTTTAATTTAGAATAATGCTCAGTGTGTCATTG
>JAXRKP010002461.1:25000-50046 GCA_037039925.1 Doris montereyensis | reverse complement strand
TAAAACAAGCAACGAAAGAATGACAAAAAAAAGAAAAGCAGTAGGTGTTTTCACTTACCTTTGTGTACACAGTTGTGAGGTTGGTGGAGGGTTAATCTTGTCCAACGTAGTAGTACCATCGCGTCGACGTGTCGGGGGTGACTCGCTGAGCATCGTCATTGTTTAAAGCAATAGACTAAATAGCCTTCATCAGTTGCAAGATTAGTACGGTATTAACCCTGGACCACTAGCAGCTGGTAGGGAGGCGAACATTAACTGCTTAGCTACCAAAACCTGATCTGTATTCCTATTATTGTTTGTTTTGACAAAACATTTTGAAGCACAGTAAACTATAAAGGAAGCAAATAAAATTGTATGAATCTGACATATGAAAAGCAAACAAAATAAAGTTCCTTTATTGTTACGGCTCATAGAGCCGGAGCTAATCCTGGTTTCAGTACCCGTGAAGGGAACATGAGATAATCAACTGCTGAACAAGACGCTAATCTGACGCAGTTTTTACACTCAAGCTAGTGCTTATACCCATTTGTACCTGGGTTGAGTTTGTAAATCGTGTGTAACATGTCTTTCCATGAACACAACGTCGGACCTAGTTTTTGCTAGGATTCGACCCATGGACCTCATGATTCACAGTCCGGCAGGAAATCCACTCGGCCACCGACGCCGCATATGAATGTGATATGACTTTCAAGCAATTCCCTTGAAACGCATGATTAAAAATGTGTAGAAGTTATTTGAGTGAAACCTGACGAGATGGTGAACTGAACATTTTTAATAGTAAAATCAACGTTAGTTATAAACTGAAGTAAAACACTTATAAAATAGATTCAGTAGCATGGCTTATTTCATCGAATTAGATGTGAAAACCTATAATGTAAAGCAAGGTAAATGCATGTACATGTACTTATGGAAACAGACAGTACTGCGCAAAGCACCTGACAGGGTGTTTGATCGATTTTCATTGAAAGCAAAATAGGCCCACACATAGGGCCTACATACCACATACGCTCACATACATACACACACACACACACACACACACAAAAAACAGTCTCAGAAAAACGTTCACATACACATACACACACAAACAAAAATGGAAGTATTGATGAGACTACAGTAATAGGGAGCAATGAAATGTACAGACAGAATAATTATTCTGTCATTTAGGATATAAAAACGATGAAGGTTATCAATCTCTTTTGTCTACAAAGCCCATGGATTATTTCGTTTGGTGGAATTCTGTTGCAGAATGATGATCCTCTTTTATATTTTTTTTTGTAGTGTATACCTTACAAAGCTGAAGTTACAACATAGCTGTGACTCCTCAAACCCCTCCCTGCCGTCCCCTTTCCCCGATCCAAAATTTGACCTTTTACTTTTAGTTAATGTGTCGTTCCTTCTTCACATAATGTTGTTCACAACGAAGAATTTGAGTGAGGCAGCACTTTAAGTAAAAATGGTTCTTTTGTTCCGGTCCGATCAAATATTTATTATTTTGTTATATCCCCCCCCTCTTTTTTTATCACAGGAACTATACGCCATTATCGAATGCTTGTCACGTGATCTGCCAGCCAATGCTTTCACCAATCCATTTGATTTCTTCATTTATCTCAATTTTGACCCCGTTGAGATGCATAACAAGAGCCGCGATGTTTGTGACCAGCTTGAAGGTAGTGTTGGCCGCCATTACAACATAATGCATTTTATTTTGTCATTCTTTGAATCAGCCAATTATTTGGTCTAATGTCTCTGCTAATTTCAACTTGCTGGAGACGAATTGTGACAAAAGCATTTTGTTTTTCTTTCGTTTTCTGTCTTCTTTGGGTTCATTTTTTGTTTAGAGGAGGGACCAGGTGGTAAAACGCGTGGAATTTTAGTCCTTGGAATTAGAATGATAAAGTATATAGATCTAATCGAATTAGAGTTTGTAATTAATGGGGTGGGGGGGGGGGGGGGCTAATTAGCGAAGCAGGTTCAGATACTATCATGATTTCTTTGCAATTTGTGAGGATGTGGGTAAGAGAGAGGGGGGACAGGAGGGAGGGAAAAAGGGAGAGAGAAGAGAGAGAGAGAGAGAGAGAGAGAGAGAGAGAGAGAGAGAGAGAGAGAGAGAGAGAGAGAGAGAGAGAGAGAGAGAAAGAGAGAGAGAGAGAGAGAGAGAGAGAGAGAGAGAGAGAGAGAGAGAGAGAGAGAGAGAGAGAGAGAGGGAGAGGGAGACAGAGACAGAGACAGAAGACAGGAGACCGAAGCAGAGAGAGAGAGAGAGAGAGAGAGAGAGAGAGAGAGAGAGAGAGAGACAGACAGACAGACAGACAGACAGACAGATGACAGACAGACAGACATGGGCAGACAGACAGACAAGCAGAGACATACAGACAGACAGACAGACAGACGGACAGACATATAAACAGACAGACAGAGACACAGAGAGAGACAGACAGACAGACAGACAGACAGACACAGAGAGAGAGACAGACACAGAGAGAGAGAGACAGACAGACAGACAGACAGACAGACAGACAGACAGACAGAGACAGAGACAGACAGATAGACATACATACAGAGAGAGAGAGAGAGAGAGAGAGAGAGAGAGAGAGAGAGAGAGAGAGAGAGAGAGAGAGAGAAAGAGAGACAGACAGACATACAGACAGACAGACAGGCGGACAGACAGTAAAAGTATAAATTGATGTTGGGTTATTCTCTGCTCATTCAGTGTTAACAGTAACATTTAGAAAATGTACCTTGTTCTCTATTGTTTAACTCACCATTATGAAGGTTTTATATAAGGGTGAAGTTTAAATTACTCATCACCTTTAATATACGTAATAGTTTGAATTACTCTTTGGCCTCATATACCATCCTGCCGGTCAAAAAAAAAAACGCCAGCCAACGTTCATCTAGGACATGCATTGAGAAATAGTTTGTCCTTTGCAAGTACATGTATCGAGCAGATGGGGAAAATAATCCATGAAATGAAAAATTTAAAAACAATTTGATAGATTTTAAGTATGGGATTTATTGTTTGGTGTAGATCTAGGTACTATGAGGGATTCAGCACCCAAAAAAACCCACAACAATACTCGCCTTTCTGTCTCCAACACGGATCAATAAGTAGGACTGATTTCAAGTCTTTACACATCCTTTTATGCACAAATGTATGCACGATGGCAAGACTCGATCTATTTCAATTTTATTCCTTCTTCTTCCTTCTTATTTAAATGTCAGCCGTGGACAGCAAGTTGTCGTGTGCCATCACTCAAAACGAATCGGTGTCTGCCGCGTGTGGTAATGGCTTTTCTGGCGGTCTCTTCCACATCTTCGATATCTTCCACCACAGGGATGTGCCAGAAGGCATCTTAGAAGAGATTGCATGCGAGTAAGTCGATTGTGTCGTGTTGTGTACTGTCTGTAAAGCCTTATCTTTTGTGGTGCCATCACCGTGGACGAATATTTATGTCATTGTCATCGATTCTGTACTGGGTCGGGGTTTTTCTTGCGATTTCGATCTATTTGCATGACTTTACGGGTGTGTACAACGTTGCTCATCAGGGCCATCGATTTTATCTTAAAGGACCTGCAATGATAATTATGCTTTGAGTTAAATTTATTATCAATCTGAGCAACGAGATATAGAAGAAGTCAACAGCAACAACAACAAAATACGCAGAGGAGAGGAATTTAAATAGAAATAAGCTTAACATAAACAATCTATATAATTCTAAATATTTATAATTAATGTAATACCACATATTGATTCCTTTTCTTAAACTCGCCCATTCTCTTTCTTTCTTTTATTTCTTTATACCGTCCTTGGTCATTTCGTTTATTATCATCCTTTTTTTTCTCATCCCAGTGTGACAACCCAGACTACCTTCTGCTTGAGGCAATCACTTCCGGATTGTGATGATGACGTCGTCTTGCCTGTCTTGAATTACTACGCCTTGTTTACAAATGATACGTGTATCGCTAAGCCAGGGACGAGCTTCCATCTCAAAAGTAAAAGTTGTTTTGTTTTGTTACTTCTAAATTATTCCCTTACTTAATTTGTTTACATTTTTTTTAGTTATCTTTAATTCCCTCTTAGACTTTGTTTGGCTGTAAAATTACAAAATGAAATGTACAAATCAGGCTTACAAAAGGGAAGTAGATTTGCGGAGAAAAAGTGTGAGGGGCGGGGGGGGTGGTAGAGCGCAAAAAAAAAGTAAAGACGAAAGATGAATTTATAGTCCGTATCCCCGCACAAATGCAGGCTCACAGACAAGATCTTTCTCTACCTATAGCTGGGTACTCCTTCAGTAATAGCAGCAGCAGCAGTAATGATAATAGTAAGTAGTAGTGGCAGTAGTAGTAGTAGTTGTAGTAGTAGTAGTAGTAGTAGTAGTAGTAGTAGTAGTAGTAGTAGTTGTTGTTGTTGTTGTAGCAGTTGTTGTTGTTGTTGTAGTAGTAGTAGTAGTAGTAGTAGTAGTAGTAGTAGTAGTAGTAGTAGTAGTAGAAGAAGAAGTAGTAGTAGTAGTAGTAGTAGTAGTTGTAGTAGTAGTAGTAGTAGTAGTAGTAGTAGTAGTAGTAGTAGTAGTAGTAGTAGTAGTTGTTGTAGTAGTAGTAGTAGTCGTAGCAGCAGTAGTAGTAGTAGTAGTAGTAGTAGTAGTAGTAGTAGTAGTAGTAGTAGTCGTAGTAGTAGTAGTAGTAGTAGTAGTAGTAGTAGTAGTAGAAGTAGTAGTAGTAGTAGCATTTGTTGTAGTAGTAGTAGTATTAGTAGTAGTTGTTGTAGTTGTAGTAGTAGTAGTAGTAGTAACAGTAGTAGTAGTAGTATTAGCAGCAGCAGCAGTAGTAGTAGTAGTAGCAGTAATAGTAGTAGTAATAGCAGTTGTAGTAGTAGTAGTAGCAGTAGTAGTAGTAGTAGTAGTAGTAGTAGTAGTAGTAGTAGTAGTAGTAGTAGTAGTAGTAGTAGTAGTAGTAGTAGTAGTAGTAGTAGTACATGTAGTAGTAGTACTACTAGTAGTAGTTGTTGTTGTTGTAATACTAGTAGTAGTAGTAGTAGTAGTAGTAGTAGTAGTAGTAGTAGTAGTAGTAGTAGTAGTAGTAGTAGTAGTAGTAGTACTAGTAGTAGTAGTTGTTGTTGTTGTTGTAATACTAGTACATGTAGTAGTGGCGGTGGTAATGATAATTGATGTTATTGTTGTTGGGTGGTTTTACTGTTCTTTGTTGTATTTTATTTTGATATGTCGTATTTCACCTCAGCTTGCCACCCAAGCAACCTGAAACCGTTGTCGTCAAATGTGCAAAACAAGCTGCCCAGACCTTAACGCCTGATCAGTCGATAGCCCAGCCCGCTTCACTGGTTGACTTTGTCATTCTTGGTTTGAAAGCCGATTGCAAGTAAGCCCCGTTATAGATCTATAACTGAAAGGATTTGAAAGAGAAGGCCCATTAGTTCAGCCATGAGATGATATAGCACACATCTGTCCGCTTTAGTATGATACCCTGTTATCGTCGTCTTCTCCTTTTCTTTCTCATCGTTCTCCTCCCCTTCGTCTTCATTTCACTTTTGCTTCCGTCTCTTATGCACATCTCCTCCACATTCTGATCCTCCTGTTCAATCTCCTATTTCTTCATCTTCTTCTTTTTCATCGCCGTCTTCTTCTTCTGTTTCCTCCTTCTTCTCATCCTTCTCCCTCATCTCTCTCTAATCTAATAATTTGTTCAAATGTGTTTTTCACTGTCTAAAGTAAGCAATATTTTGTAAATGAACTCATGAATACGTCATGTTTATGTACACAAATGTAAGTTGTGAAGACGTCATGACATCAATTTTGGAATTGCGATATCGTATTGGAGTTAATTACGTCGTTTTAAAAAATATGTCTCTTTTCCAGGACATACGAAGCTCGCTACGAATGCTACGAACGAGAACTGCACAACATCACAAACTTCTTGGATTTCTGGCTATCCTTGACATTCGACTACAACAATGCTTTGTCATCACAACAGTTATACTGTGCCCAGATTGAAGGTGATCCTTTGACAAACACACACACACACACACACACACACACACATAAAAAGAATAAAATATATAAATACGTTGAAATGAACTGTCTCCATCTATGTGATAAAAAAAACTGATAACGTCTATTTTTAATACATGTACATTCTTTAGAGTAGAAATAAGGTTGTTCTTAATTTGTCTTCATCTCCATTGCCCAACAGAATCGATCATCCCTCGTCTCACTGACGAATGTTTCAACCAATCGCAGCCAGGACTAGCTCAGTGCGAGGCAGGTTTCAGCAAGGAGGTGGAGACCATCAGACAAAGACTTGTTGGAAAATGGCGATTTTGATCGACTTCAGCTACAGACTATCGCATGCAGGTAAAGAAATTTATCACAGATGTTGAAATAATCAATGTTAAATAAATAATAAATCACGAAATAATATACAAAACAAAACCGTCTATATACAATGTATACCAAATTCAGCCGGTTTAAGAGTTATCTGTGACCTCACCACAGTTTAATTATTCCAAGCTCGAATATTAATACGTTTTAAATCACTGCTGCTTTATATAGTTTTCTGTAAAGACAGCAAATGATATGATATGTATGAAGAAGTAAACAATCTGGAACATTTTTACATTGTAACGTTTCTGTACCTTTCCTATTTTTAAAACAATCAGTTGCTGGAACTTACAGGATTTGGTTAAATTTCATGAGTTCATGAGACGAGTTTAATTGGGGGCTTTTCCTACTTACGATCAATTTTCTCAAATCAATGGCCTGGCATTTACCATAGTGCTTTACAGCCACAATCTTCTTCTTATTCTTCTTACGTGCCAGGTCTGTTGCATACATCCGCGATCATTCCTCTCCACTCCTCCCTGTTCTCTGTAGCTCTCGCATGCAGTCAAATCATTTCAATATATCATCCTTTCATCTTGCTACATGTTGTTTTTTCAGAACGTCTGTCACTCGAGCTGTCTGTCTTGGCAATGCAATGAGACACTGCGGCGATGACGTGGCCAAAGCCATGTCTGTCAGTGAGATGGGAATCCTCCCCGACGACTGTCGACATCTTTTGGCGCGTTTGAACAGTCCAGCTGCTGGCGATCAGAGTCCGGAAACGGCAACGGAAACGCACGAGGAGGGCAACTACCAATCAGACGATTCTCTGTCCTATGGAGTCCAGACGGAGCCGAACAGGAGCCACAGCGGACAGGATCGACAGGGTGTTCGAGAGAGCAAGACTGCGCGTGGTAACGAAAGCGAGAGCCCTGATAAAAGCAAGGTTGGATATGGACAGAAAGATAATGCTGTGAATGAGAATGACATGGATTTATCTGGCAGCACTCAAGAGAATAACAGAGACAACAAAACGGACAAAAGTAACCAGAACGAGAAAAATGGGAGAACGATACTTCCTCTTCTAAGAGCCATACCGGAACGGGTGAAGGAGGAGCGAGTAATGTACGTGCAAATCTAGTAACGATGTCTTTGGTCGTGTCTCTAATTTTCGTTGTGCTCAAACCTTGAGTGAGTATCACAATCCCCGTGTTATCTTGTTTTGTTTCTATTGCGAGAAAGGAGATTGAGATTTTCATAAGGTCTTACAAGAAATCAAAATTAAGAAAATGGGATGCTCAAACAGTTTAATTTTGCCTCAAGGCTACTCTTTTCATACACGCAGAGATTTAAGCAAAGGCGCATTGATACACATTGTCCATGTGCTACCTTCATAGCAAGCCAACATTGTTGTAAAATCGATATTAAACAAGATTTTTTACTTAGTAAATCTAGATAATATAGTACGTCCCATAGGATGGAAAGTAAAATATTTTGAAGTTGGCAGACTTTCCCTTAAGTTCCGTTTGTCTTTCTTTATTTATCAAACAATGTTTCCTGGGATGAATGGCATTGACAAGAATAAGGTCATAGATAGAAAAGGAGAAATTTATTTTTCGTTTTGTATTTTTATCTTCCTGTTTTTAATTCGCTTTCAATGGCTATATGATTTCCTCTTCTGCTGTGTTCCTTTCCTGAACCTGTCTACTCTCGCTCGGTCTCTTCATTGACTAAATTATGTTGACTAGATGCTCTTTGATACAGTCAAGCCTTCTAACTTATCTGTGAATCGAACATTTGGTTATTCGCCCATATTTTTAAAATTTTTTTTTAATATTTTGAGTTGCGTTGTCTGATTGAGTTTGACGAGGTCGAGGTATTTTATTTTATTTTCTCCTTTTTTTTCCTTTGTGGCCGGTTATCACCTTTATCAGTTTATTTCCGGTAACTTGTATTACCTTTGAATGAAAGAATGATTGCGTCTTGTAGTAGTAAGAGTAATATATGCACGCAATGTTTGATTGACTAAATCCAATACCGGTAGTTTGTGGGTTTTAATTTATATAGAAAAAGAAGCTCACATCCACCCTCATCCCAAAGCAAAGTTCCTTCAAAGCCGTTACAGCCCATAGGTCTGGAACATATCCTGGTTTCTATAATGTGAAGCAAAACAGATGATAATAATCACCTCCTGGACATAACGCTAGTCTGACGCAGGTTTTGACTACAAAGTACCCATGTACATCTTGGTTGAGTATGGAAATGCGTTTTAAATGGGGGTTTTTCCCATGGAACACAACGTCTGACCTAGCTTTTGCTAGGATTTGACCCCAGGACCTCATGATCCCAATATTGACAGCCTTACCAGTTGGCCACCTCTTACTAATACTAGTCTTACCCAGGGTAATAACTAAGATGAAATCACTTACCGGGAGAGATAGAATATATCAATTGATCACGACGTCCACCAACCAAACAGCGTGACGACGGTTGAAGTGTGAAAGTATAAAGAATGAACTATGGCGAAGAGTATGTTCTGTTTCTTTTCTTTGCCTATTGAGTCTTCTCTTTTAATTTTCGTGCTTCTTTTTCTCGTTAAAATTGATAATATTAATGTTTAATAAATATTCCATTTTGCAATTTTCATTGACTCGTATTTATTCCTTTGGATATGTATCTTTCATTGTTACAGTCAATAAACAAATTTAAAAGCACCAATAATATTACATTATGTATTTAGAACGGAAACAATGTTAATTTTGTTAAATTAGTGACACGATTATTCAGTTGAGTTGTAGGGATCTGAAAATGGCGGATTTAAACTTCAAGCCTTAGAGGGTTTTTTGGGCTGTTATTTTTTTACAAAACGTGAGCTTGATTGGTCACTTAATAAGGTCAGGAGGCATTACAGAAAAGTTGCGAGGTTTTTTTTATTATCTATTATTATGTTAGATGTGCATGTAGAATCATTGTATGGCCTTGGCGATTGAACATCAGGCCGCGTGATGTTGGCTTGAAAACCCTGGTTTCATATGAGCTTGGTTTCCTTAACCCATATTAGCTACTAGATCTAGCTACGAATGGGTACGAGCGGAACAAGGGAGGTAAAGCATGTACAACTAAAGCGCGATCTGGTCACAAGGCAGACCTTACTACAAATTACTTCAAGTTCAAGACAAAACCCTGCCCCTCTACAGGCTGGGAGTGCCGTGTGTGCATTTGGTCGTGCCGGTAGCACAGGCGTTGTTACAGTGTTATTAGTGTTAGTGTTAGCTAAAGCACTCTCTTTAACAACTCTGCTGATTTTTTCCCCAGTAAAGTGAAATGTATGGCAATGCATGTACAACTATTATCCTCTTCTTTACTTGCGTTGGTAAATTAGCGGATGGATTGTGTTTGAATGTCCACCGTATATGGTGATCTTAGGGCGAATTAAGAGGAAACAGCAAGTTGAAAGATAAGTGAAAGTGTGAAAGGAAAGAAGTAAGACCTACCTAACCCAGCACCGCCCGTCAACCGCATGATAAAAGAGGGACAATCCGCCATAATTATTATTTTATTATTAAATTATCAGATGCTGCCAGCGACACCTGTCTTGGCCATGATGGCTTTGTCTTTGTTTCCCATCACCCCCAAATACATCTCAACTCACCTGATTAAAAAAAATCCCAAACAAAACACAGCACTAAAGCAATAAAGAAAATCACCCTCCCCCCCCCCCTCCCACCTACCCACAAGCACAACCTGGATAAAGCAAAGTAAGTACATAATTACTGGCACTGTTTAAAACATGAAATGAGTTCTGACATTGCATTGACCATAAAAAATATACGGACACCAAAATGAAGCCAATGAAAAGAAATCTTTATTTAAGATTTAAGACATCTAATTACAAAGCGAAGAGAAGGTAACAATATTCAAGTCCAGCAAAACTATTAAAGAGTTCTATATCCTCTATCAGAGACAGACTGACGTTCATATCAGGTCTAACTCCAAATCTAAGCAAAAATATTGGATAATAGCACGTGTTACATTATATAACATGGTATTACAGTGTCTTTCATAACCACTGTTTTAAGAGAGTTACACAAGAGATTTCTAACCATGAACATCCGCTTTCTTGTAGCCTACACATTCCTACAAGTAAATCCTTATGATTTAAAATAGTACAAATTGCCTGAGCTCAAGTCTCAAGTTGGTGTAATTCTCGTTTGTTTCTTTCTTTGTTTTGATAAGAGCAAGAATAAAACAAATAGTTCTTTGTTTTCAAATTCATGCACATGTTTTTATTTTCAGGTTTTTATTAAAAATTTTATCAGGCTTTAATGAAAAGATTACCCCCAAAACAGATGAGGCATAATATATAGGTATGTTGAGACAGAAAACAGATGATTTGAAATAATAAATACTGTAAAAAGCATTACCAGATTAGCGTGAATTATTTTCAAAAGGAGTAGGCCTACATTATATCAAAACAAACAAATTTATTTTTTTTTAAAGGGAAGAAAAAAGAGGAAATTACAACTTAGGGGTAATCCTATTGTCTGTCATATGAACTACAATGAAAATGTCATTGGTTTTACCAGCATGTTAAGTTCCACACCACTAACAGAACTTCTGTTTCAATTACTGTCCATTTCCACATACATATGGTTCCTGTTCTGATGGAAAAAAACATATTCGCCATACACCAAATTTTTTTACAGGGGATGTAATACATTTCTAAAAATAAAAAAGAACATCTCACATACGTAGCAATGAATACTTAAAAGGTCTTCAAAAATAATTATACATATTTTTATCATGTCAAACCTGATTTCGTTTTGATGAAAAGCATGGGTGACTGTCTATCTATTTATGCTTTTAAAAAAAGCAGACATGAAAATGGAAAACATGTGTATATACCTTTTCCTTTTGATCAAAATGGTAACAAAATGTAGGTCATTACTAATATTACTAGCATACTCTTGCATGAAATAGCAATGGAAGAGTCTCATTACAAAATGGAAACATAAAACTCAAAGAATCAAGGTGAAAAGATATTCACGCTTACAAAGCCAAGCTTTCTAGACCAGCTCTCAGGTGCAAATGAGTACTAGCTTGGGAGAAAAAACCTGTGTCAGACTAACGTCCTGTCCAAGTGATTATTATCAACTGTTCCATTTAACGCTATAGAAATCGGGATAAGCTCCAACTCTATGGGCCATAATAGCATTGAAGGAACTTTACTTTACTTTCTCTCTGGAATGGGAGTCTTTTCCAAAGTTTCCCATTAACTTTTGCTAGTGCACCCACCAGCACGGACAAGCAAAGTGGTCACACTGATGCTAAATGGTAATATGTACAGACTAGATCTTTGGAAATAATTATCACCCTTCTATGTCAACACATCATACATTACTCCTCATACTCTCATCATTATAACACTGACAACCGACAAAAGATATTCTACTTATATATATAGCAATGGGAGTCCCGTTTTCTCCAGTTTTTGTCAGTACTTAATGTGCAAAACAAGAGGTAAAGATTTCAAGTTGTCCTTTTGAAACCCTTTACCTTTTGGAAAAAAAAACATTTTACTTTTCTTACCCTAAAGAGATTTTTCATGTTATTCCAACAGCAAAAGGATATCTAGAAGTACATGTATTAAGTCTTAGAGAAAGTAAAGTCGATATGGAAAGCAATGGAATGCCAAACTACAACATTAAGTCCTATGCCTAGAAAAATCTGGACTCTACTCTGGATTACTTTACACTCAACAATGAGTATGAATACTTTTCTTTATTTTGTTTGTTTGTTCTGAAAAGGATCAGAAATAATAAGTACCGAATGCTATTATTACTTTAGGAGATACCTGGCAAGAGTACATGGCCTCACATGAATGAGGTTCCAGCGTGTTCCACTAACACAAGTTGAGCATAGTGAGAAAAATGTCACATAGATTTTAAATAGTTTTGATTTTACTCCATTTTTTGAAAGATAGATGTGAAAGATTAAATAAAGGTAATGTTTATGATATACACACTTTTGAAATAGATGCTTATCATACTGAACAATAAAGTTTATGCTTACAAAAAATACAACAAAGCAAGTGTCAAGCTTAGCACCTTGAATATAAAGCAAATGAGTCACAGCATTTAAGGGCAAAAAATCACGAAGTCTTCATGCAATTCGATTTTGTTTTTCCCCCTCCACATTAATATAATAGTCTGAATAGGAACACAAGAAGAATGTGTCAAAGAAAGCACGGAATAAAAGTGTATTACATAATGTATAAAGAAAAATTAGAAAATTAGAAAAACAAAAGTTATAAATCTTTGCACTCCAATGCCCAAGCAATTTTGTAAGAAGAACACAGCAACCAATGTATAATAAAATAAACTGACAAAAATATTCATGCCAAAACAAAAGTTTGATTTTTCTCCACATCATGCAATAAAAAGAAGCTCAATAATGAAATATTTATGTACAAAATCACAGAGATACTGACAGCAATTCAGTCCGCTTAATAAAAAGTTGTCTTTGCGACATTGAAATTGTCACTTTCTTATAATTTTCTTGAGTCCTCTCATAATACAGTTGGCGCCGTTTCGGACTTAGCAAACTTGCTCCTACCGATTGCTTGCTGTATAAACTACACGCGCATAAGCACTGTCGCTGGACTTAAGCACGCTCCAATTCATGTCATGACTCTAATAAGTTACATAAAATGGCAATGTATGGACAACAAAGATCTTGAGAAAATACATGCATGCGTGGTTTTATTAGTTGAACCTGGATGAAGGTGAGTGTTTGTGTGTGTGTGTGTGCGCCTCAGGCCTTGTGTTTACCTGGTCACTTTATTAACAGTACAGCAGTGTAATCAAATTGCCAAGGTGCAAACTTTCCATACCCAGCTTGATAGGTGGGTGGTGAGGACATGCATCTAATCATCACTTTAGACTCTTAATGCTTACTTTGTCATTAGCCACAAAGTGAGGCAACAGTACATGTACTGTAAATTGTATAGGCATGACATTTTTTATTGGTCTAATCGTTTTGCATTGACATTGTGGGTAGTCTGACTGATTTTTTGTGAGTATTTCAAACTAAAGCACACTTCGACGATTCTCCCAACCACCCTGCTTATTGGCAATGTCGACTGATTTGAGGGGGGGGAATATCTGTTTCTCTTCTTAATTAAAAATAATAATTTATTGAGGGCGTGACAGGTTTTCTTCGTATAAATTCCTGACTTACGTATAAATGTGTATATATTCTTTCAAGTTACTTTGTTTTCTTTATACAAACAAGCTCTTTCCCTATTATCCTAATGTTATAGTCAAAACCACTTAATTGAAACAGCACCGTTTCCCAGAAATCATTCCAAATAAGCGGCGTTCTCATCCATTTATGGAACAACCCATTAGTGTATTATACATGTACATGATTGTGATAAATGGTACAGACAGGTATGTTCATTTCTACTCTATACAGTGTTTTATGTATATCATTGGCGATCACATATCAATTTTACCCTGGGTGTTTCAAAAAATCACAATTGATACATTAAACACACAATATAATACATTTGTATAACATGCACATAAATGGTCAATGCACGTATATATGCATATATCTAAGTAGGTTCTTCAGAATTGTATTTAGTACAGTACAATGCAGCCACTCAGGTGATGTAGTTCAATGTGTGGCTGCAACGTCTACCTAAATCCAGCATCTAGTCAGCCATTGCTGATCATCTTATGTGGTAAGCTTACCTGCTTTGTTTTATTCACACCTCTGTGTAATTTAGATACACGTGCCAACGTGCCATCCAAACATATCAAGTGTGTGCATAGTATACAGTACAATGATCGCACACTCCATATTTAACAGCTGATAAGTGTTAGGATTTTACGTTTACAGCGACCTTCAGATTATACAATTTTTTACTCAATTTGACACAATGACCATTTTCCATTCCAATTAAGCAACGAGTGTTCCGATTAAACAGTAGATAGAAAAAATTCTGTCTCAGAGGAATCGTTCCAATTATGCAGCTGTTCCATATAAGCGGTGTTCCAATTATCAACTACAACTGTATTTAAGTTTTCTGATTAAGGGTTTGAGTGTTGCCAAGCGACTCAGCAAGTAAATATTAAGCGGACTGAATTGATTTTGCAACAATTGTTTCTTTAACATGTATAAAAATATACTGCCAGTGACTAGGAAAGACACAGAACAAAGCTTTGAATAAAAAAGCATTAAAAAATACCAAATAACAATAATACTGAAAAAAACATAATGACTTAATTGTGAAATTTGCATTTGAAATTGAAATCATCCTGTTACAGAAAATGTAAAATCTTATGATAAATATTTGTTTTAGTTTGAGTAAAAATTTCTTGACATTCTTTTTTTTATACAATAATATGAATTCTGTTTTATGGAAATTCTTTAATAAAAAGGCACAATATTTCTAGGGTCTTGAAATCCATTTGAACTCTAAACAAAGTGTTGAAAATGAATCAAAATCAGCAATTTTTGTCATCACCACATACTGTACAAATCTCTGAAATTATAAAAATCAAATCAAAACCCACACCCACTTTTCCATAAAGCAAAAGGCAAAAAGCTTGAACAAGTGTCAATCATCACTACTTGAGGGATGATTTCTGATGACACAACATTCATGTGTAGTCATTTCAGCTGACACAAGTCAAGTGACAAAAACAAATATTATGACATTTGCCAAGGTTTCGAAATTTGAAATTTGACAGTTCAAAATAGGTCAATAAAGAATCAATAAGCTTGGAGGTTAACTTACTTAACATGTACATGTGACCTATAATAGCCTCCACATAAATAAAAATGTGACCCACGGAAGTTACAACTTTTCATTCAGAAATTCACTGTTTAAAAAGGTTATAAATGATTCTCGTTTCTAATCCCCAAGAGATTTGTGTGTATATAGAGTGTCAAGAGTAAAGGAGAATGTATGGATGTTTTGAATTCATCCATTGTTTAAAAAAAGAAAAGAATAAAGAAATAGAAGAATAAGATAAAAATATTTTCTCTGAATGCTGAAAGTAAACTGTGTAATCTATTATGTAGTATACTTGTCATAGTTCATTCTTCTATAAAAAAAATGTATGTATTAGTGTCTAATGCAACGACATGTTGATATGGTCATGAATATGCATTTAGACACATACAAAAATAATTAGGTTTTGATTTCAAGTACCAAGCAAGAAAACATAGCTGGACTGACTATTTATAAAGAATTCATTGCATAAACAAGGAGGAAAATGTAAAACATGCACTAATTTATATGAAACCAATCAATGCTTGAAAACGAAAATAAAAGAGTTTCTTCCCTCCTCCAGCAAGCAAAACTTGTAGGTTATTATGACAAAATATATAGCAAGAACATACCATTTTAACTATAAACAGAATACTGGTAGCTCTTAATCTTTGTAAATAATGGTAAATATTGCTGATAAAAATTCAGTATGGATAAAACTACTGACAGCAGTACTATCATAACTAATACTACTACTGCTACTGACTACTTAAATGATATAATAATAATATTAATAATAATAATAGTAACAACAACAATAATAATAACAATAATAATATGATGATGGTGAGGATAATAATAATAATATAATAACAAAAAACAATAATAATGATAATAATAAAATAAGGAAAATCATAATAAACAATAAGGTTAATCAAAATCATCATCTTTTTCATTATAATTAGAAACAAAACAATCTAACAGCATATTCAAACATTTTACAATCGAAAACATACGTTTGTATAAACCAGCCCTCACATGCATGTCAACATGTAATGTAATACCAATTAAATTTAAATACAGAATCACAATTTCTATTTCATGTAAGCATGTAAATTATTACAATTTTTGATCAGTCAAAATTGGCAGCAAAATAGCGTGAATCTGAATAACATGAGCATAAAAAAAAATTTTAAACTCTGACCACTTCATGACAATCTCTTGATGTTTGCTTCAGCCATCATAAATGGTAATGGTAATGGTAAGCTTGAAACCTGTACAATAATACGTTCAAGCAATGTGAAGATTTACTAGCTGCAGTCAACATTTTTATATTTTTTGGATGGGATTTGAAATCACACAAGAATGTCACAGTAGTTTAGGTGAACACAATGTCAAACATTGTTTTTCAAAGTAACAATCATAAAATTGGCTTGTTGTAATACTCATCATTACTCAATTCAATTCAATTTTTTAAAACTTTTAATCCTCCCCAAGGGCAATTATTCATGAAATTAATCAAAGAACAAATTTTAATTTTCACTGCAAAAATCTTGGATATACTGCTCATTACACAAAAAGTACAGACAAAATTAAAGATTGCACTCGTCAATTCCAAAAATAAAATTGTAAGCATTAGTCAACAATAACAGAAAATGCAGTTTTATGTATGGATGGCAAATAATTAATTTACCCTGATTACTTTTGACAGGTATGGCAATATGGTATGGCAGTTTGGACCTTTCAAGAATTCTTGGTACAATCAAGACTATTTTGGGTATTTGTTTTACATAAACAAATATCATATACCATAATATGTACAAATAATTTTCTTATCTAAATAACATTATTCATTCAGTGTAATACAATTGAATCAAAATCAACTACATGTATTTCATTGAAATTTTATGGTAAGCACAAATGCTTTGGATGGAAGCATTCACAGTTACAATTGCATTATTCTGTTCATTATTTACAATTGTTCAGATTTTTCTGCTTTCTGTGAGTTGCATTTTGAAATAAAGTATTTGATACAAAAATAATATATAAACATAGATGTATTTAACAATATATTTCTAAAAAAAATAAGAGATTGAAAAATCCACACATGCAAGTTGATATAAGGAAGAAATGTAGGAAATTGTTCACAACCAAGAAAAGACCCGCAATAGTGATTAGGGAAACAAGAAAATAAAAGCACTCAAAAGACTTTTAAAATACAGTTCAGAAAAGGAACAGTGAGAATGTCTACATAAAGCTGCTTTCTCAGAAATGTGTTCAAGGCAAAATGCTGCCTTAAATTAAATGGAATGATTCTCTAGCTTTTCCCTGCAAACTCGATTTTCCACACAATTTAACGTTTAAAAAAATATAGCATGGAAATGAAACATCAATTTGTCTCTCTTTAACATTTTTATTCATATTGTATCGACCTGAAAACATTACGCTGTTGTATATACTGATAATTATTGAAACAGTTTTAAGTATTATAGACTATATTTATTACATTAAGTTATTAAGCAGAAGGAATACAACTTTTCATTAATCCACTCCTATTTTCAATCATTGTGTTGTCATGACTTGTGCAGAACTCCATGATACAGAAAAGTTTATGCCATGAAACCACCCGGTGATCTGAGCATCTTTCCTGATGAGTGATATTTCAACTTGATCACATCATCTCCATATAAGAAAAAGAATCTATGTATATACACATATTCAATGATATTGTTTATCTCTCTGGCTAATACACACAATACATGTAATGAAAGATGTCTCTATAAATTGATGAGGATAAATAATTATAAAACATTGTGGTCTGTGAGAATAATATCAAATAGAACATAGCCACAACAATTTCTCGGGTCTTATTGATATCAATTATAGGGAAGTTAACAGAGGTAACTTATTGACAAGGAAAGATAAGGGAAATTTGCAATGAAAGACAGACAAGAATGAAAAACCTATAGAATGCAAACTGTTATCTCTAATCCTGTTGATTTCTGTTTTCAGGAGATTCAACAGCATGGGAATCCAATGCATGAAATGGGATTTTTTGTTTAAAGCAAAATCACTTATTGAATTTCAACACAGATTTGAGAGTAATTTTATTGTGTGAAACAGACTAAAACTGAAGTTTTACGTGTCATACAAAAATAAAGGCTGCTCCTTTTTAAATCACATCATTTGATAAATTTATTCTTAAATCTATTGGACAACCTGAGTGGATTCTTTGTCTGCCTTTCAAGTGGACCATTTTCACCAATGTCTAGAAAATAAATGTTTTCTTTATCACTTTCTTTCTTTTATACTTGCTAGTCCTGCTGCCCGGCCCAGAGAGTAGGCCTTTTCCATCTTAGCTTGTCTTTTATCCGTCTTCCTGATGTCTGCTGGTAGATTCTCATCTACGTCCATGTTGTCCATAGCTTCCACATTTCTTGGCTTCAGAACCCGTCGGGAGATTTTGTTTATCATTTTGGAGATGGTTGACCTCCGCTCTGATTTTTTTCCATGTTTGTTCACTTCACCCTCACAATTTCCAGGGGGCGGCAATGCTACCATTGGGCCACTCATGAGCGTCATGGCTTCATTGTCAACAAACAAATGGCGTGTGCTGCTCCTGCTTCTAGGTTCAGAGTGGCCACCATGATGGAACTCTCTGGCTTGGCCAGGGTGCATTCTCAAATTTTAACTGGTCATGGTACCTGGGAGAATTATCATAACTGAATGTTTTCAAACTATTTGAAATGAGTTGCCCCTAAGATCAATATCTATTCATATTCACTATGCACAGCCTGAGGCATGGATAGTACTACAAATCTACTCCATGTCTATGTCATTGTAGTAATCTATACCTCAGAGAATAGTGGATATGAATACGATAAAAAGGCTATTAAATGGAGCCTAAATTGTTGTATATACTCATATAAATGTAGACAATAATCAAACTTTATTACAATCCTAGGACACTTTCATTTTTAACTTGTTCTTTCTAATATAACACTAAGCTAATACTTATACAATGTATTACGAAACTGAGGCGGAGTGTCGCGAACTGCAGTGTTGTGAGCTTGTAATCACGACGACACTGGTTCAAACCCTACGCCTGGCACAGGATTTTCCCCCCACAACGTTGTTCTCTTAGGAAATGCACTTCACCCTTCTTTCATCACTTGACTCAGGTGTGAATGAGTACTCATCTATTGGTAAGAAAGATCTTGTCAAATTATTCCTACGAAAAGTCTAACAGGCTTGCGTATTGCTCCCTCAGGGAGTTAAGGAGGACTTTGAATGAAATGGCCTGCTGGAGGATAAATGATGTACAGTCGGTGAGCCTGCACTTGTACGGGGGAGACAAACTATAAATCCATCTTTATGTTTAACTGTGCTTTGTCGCAAATAGATTACAATTAATCTCAGAGGTATACTCACCGTATCCATTTCTCATGTATATTTATAGAGTCAGCCAAATCACTACGGCTTCTATAGTGCCCTTTTCCACGATCAGCAACAGATCTTGTTAACGGTTTTGGCATAGGCATTAGAGGCACTGACACTTTCAATTTTGTCTTCATCAGCACAACTGAACCATCTAATAAATCATTTTCTGTGGAAGAGAGCAAAATTCCAATTAAAATCTGTTTTGCCCCTTTCATCTCAATGGGGTAAAGTGGGATAGGAAGACATTTCTTTCATTGGGAATTACCGTATCCACCATAAGATGTGATCTCAGGGTGAATCAAGAGGAAACAGAAGGGTGAAATAGGTATATAGAAGAGTAAAAAGAAAGAAGAGGGACCTATCAGTAGCGCCCGCCAACAATCCACGATATGAAGGGTTCATGGTCTTATCCTTGATGTTGTCAACGTTTTAAAGATGACTTTGATTTAATCTTCCGTTCTAAGTGATAGGGGGAGAGTAAATTTTTTTTTAAGGATACACTTCCATATCAGAAGATGGCTAACATTTAATAATAATCTAAAGCACAGCCTCCTAAAGTCATTAAATTGTGAAAGTTACAAGTAAGAGAAAAGAGAATACAAGAAGTTGACAAAATACATACCAATGGTGATAAATATGTTGGAAAAAATGTGGTAAAAATATCATGAATAAGCAATTTAGTTTATAATGAAATTCATTTAATTCAAACAATCATCAGGAAAAAATAAATTATAACACTGCACATTAATCAATGGAATGTGAATAATAACTGCACTGTGAATTAAAATCACTTCCCTTAATCAATGTTCTGAACTTAAGTATTTGAAAGACCAAATGAAAAGAAAAAGTCAAATGCCAATCTTTTCAAATAGAAAAACAGACTCTGACCGTGCAAACCAATTCCAATCTGCATGAAGGCCAGTTACATTTCAGAAAATATTGATAATGTGAATTAACAAAAATTTATGATAAATAACAAAAAGTCTACCGATTGCTTGCCTTCTGGTGAACTGCGGCCGGCAGTTTTGTGAACCCAGAATGGTGTCTCCAGACTTGCACCCCAATCTCTCTGATGTTAACTTAGGGGTTCTCTTTAAAATACAGTTAACCTTAATTTACAAACTTTTCAAGGTAAATACACTTATGGACTCAAAGCCAAAAAAAAAAAAACCCATGCTAAATACGTTTTTAACTTATCAGTTGGCAGCTATCTAAACATGGTGATACAAAAATAGAAAATTAACCCTGAGCTAGTAACAGGTTTTGATGCAGCTATGGTAAGTTCTTCATCAAACATTTCACTGCTTGGCCTGTTCATCATGGGGGTGCCCATCAAACTGATGCGACTCAGCTCCATCGCATGTTCAGCATTGCGCTCCGGAGTGGCTGTTCTGATGCATGGGGCCGACTGTACAGGGGATGGACGACATAGAGGCAAGGGTGGAAGCCATCGGCATCGGTTGGGAAAATGGCATTTTGTCTACAGAATCTTTGGCGGAAGGGATGATCGTGCGTAGAATGACGGGGGTAAAATTGCCTCGGTGGAGTTCTGTAAGAAGTGTATCAACAACCATTTTCTTTTCCTCCATCATCGATGAGCTCGCACCTTGAGACATTGAAGAAAAAGGAAAGAGGAGTAAAGATAAATTCATCCTATTTCATGTGTGTAATGGAATGAGATAACTGGTCAGCTTTTATTTATTATGGCTGAATTCAAAGTTTATACAAAGTAAAAGCCTATTACCCATGTTAAAATCTATTTTGGGAAAATTACCTAACCTATTAACACTCCACAAACGAAATTTGACAAAATCATAATACATTTGTACCTGCTCTCTGGCCAAACTGCAATGCCAAGTGTTTTTCTTTATTTGCTGACTAAACATCTTTGTGTTTTAGTTGCTGTTGCTTTCTGAGTTTTCAGCAGCTTAACTTCCTGTGGTGAGAAGAGAGATATACTTTTGAACAATCAGATGACAACATTTTTTGTATATGCAAAAGCTTTTCAACCAAAAGGTGAATAAACCAACATTTTTCAATCCAAGTAAAGTTACCTGAGAATTTTCAATAGACTAACTGTTGTCGGTTAGCTATGACAATTCTGAAAAAGCACATCATAAAACAAAATTATTTTGATGTCAGTGGTAGAATGCTAATATTATGGGAATATCATGTTATACATGTAGGTGTAAACCTTAATGTGATAGATATAAAGAGTAATTCTACTTAAATAGGATTATGGCTGCCAACATTCCATTGACCTTTTTCTGCTGTCAATCTTTTCAAACGTATTTCTGAATTTCTTTGATTCAAAGCTTAGCTGCTTTACCTTATTTTGATCTCATTATCTTAATACTCAATTTTGATTATTGTACTCATTTGTAGTCATTTCCCTCCATGTGATTTTGTATTTACTTACTAACGCTTTTCCTATCTTTCCTTTTCTTCTTAATCCTATTCAGTTTTGTTTTTGTTTCGTTTACAGTCCTTTGCTCTTTTCTTGATTTCAGTTACTCTCTGCTTTTCTTTTCCTTAATTATCTTTCCTTTCTTCTCATCACCTCTCTGTATTATGTGTTATATTATGGATATATAATTGTACATAGTCCAAGCATTTTTGTTGTGTGATGAAGGATTACAATCAAACCCAAAATATCAAACATTTATCCTGTGCGGTGGACATTAAACTCATTATTATTATGGTTTGTACATGGTAATCAGCAGTTTTCTTTTATTTGTAAGTTTCTAAAGAGAAAATGTAAAGTATTAATATTTCTATACACTGATAACATAATTAATTACAACAGGTCATGGGATTTTAAAAAGTCTCTTGACCTAATGCTTTCACGAATCAACTTTATTTAATGCATGAAGTGGGTTCCCATAACCTTTAAGCCCTCAGACTTAAAATATAAAGAAATGTATTTTTTCAAACATTTTTCCTAATAAATTGTAAGAAAGAAACTATTCAAGACATGGAAATGGAAAAGTTTAAAATCTTAAAGAAAAGCATTTTTTAAAATACACAGCTATGAGACCTGTTGACATAAGCGTAGTTCTCGGAAGAAGTCCAACAGTGCTTTGAGGCAACTTTGTAGCTCAAAAGATTCCGATTCACAGAAATAGGCAGCTAGACTTTTGGACTGAATTTTCAGTTGACTTATTTGGTTCTGAAGACTCCTGAATTCTCTTTTGACTTCCTGTAAATAATGGATACAAGATATCTGTCAGTTTGCTTATTTTTTGGTTTCAAACATATAAATTCCTACAAGATCCTGAGGATCCACACAGCTAGACTAAGACCCTATCCCAGTTTTGGAAGTTACGAGAACAGGTGTGTGTACAAGATTATCCTTTAGATTTGTTTCTTTGAAATTTACCCTGTCCACCGTTGCGGTGATCTCAGGGTGAATTAAGAGGAAAGAGCAAGATGAAAGATAAGTGAAAAAAGAAGGATAGGAAAGAAGTAGGACCTAACAACCTTCCACCATCCTCTAGATAGGACACTAGTCAGTCACAGAATTTATCTCCCATCTTTCACTCTCCGTTTCAGGTCAGACAATTGAAACATGAGGCAGCACAATTGCTTTGAAATATGTCATAAATTAAAGTAAAGAAGAAGAGGAAGAGAAAAAAAAAAAGGAACAAATTTATGTGAGCATGCAAACATGAGGCACAAATGTTTGTTCTATCTAACATTTTTTTGTTTTGGGGAAAGAAAAGCTTTACTGAACAGTGCCCATTTAGTCTATTGGTGCAATTTGTCACTGCCAGGAGGCAAAGTTTGTGATAAACCAATCTCCTGCTACAGAAGCCAAGATAAATTCTGACTCTCTAAGGATCTCGAGGATTGGAATGAACTTCCTTTGCTTTAATATTCATATCTTTTAATTGTTCTGAATCAGACCTCTCTTTTATGATTAAGACATGCATGTGTTTGATAGAAATCAGGAAGCCAGAGCAAAAGATATGTATTATATTTCTTAAAGAAATAAAGGAATTTGAGAAAAGAAAAGTAGTATAATATTATCTATAACCATTATCTGCTTTGAAGCCTTTTTTTTCAGTCTTAAATGAAAAGCATTAGGAAAGAAAATCAAAACAACAAATTGTGCTGGAAATTGTAGCTCTGTAGTAGTAGTAGAATATTCAAAGTGTGTAAAATGTCCCATTTAAGTTGTATTAACTCATGTCACTGAACATTAAGAAAAAACAACCTGTTGTGCTCAAAATGCTTTACAAGATCTCACCTCAAAGGAAGCTGTCAAATCCATTCAAATGATTGGATTTGCAATTGCTAGTTGGCGCACAAAGGAATTGATTTGAGTGTTCATCTTGTCAAAGTCGGCTTTAATGTTGGCTAGACTATAACTTTTAAAGGGACAAAAAGAATTTGTGAAACAGTTAGAAAAAGAATGTGAAATTAAAAGACCCAACAGGTAATAATTAAAAATTGAGAAATACAAAGTAACAAGATGAAATATAAGATCTTTTAAACAAAGCAACAAGATTTTATGAGATACTTACAACCTGCTGTTACTTTTCCCCTCATCAAATCCCACATTATGTACTTTCATTCTCTATTGGTTTCATAAATGGTTATAATGATGTCTTAAAAGATAAAATCGATGATATTTACAAAGACTTCAACACATTTATGAGATGAAGGGTAAATAAAAGTTATGATGTTTTCATTTCATTATATAACACATTCTATAAAAACCAATCAGAATTCAATCATCATTTGTTCCTTACCCAGCAGCCCTTTCAAGTTTTGGTATGTGCTTCAAAAAGACAAAAGGTCCGCACCATGTGCCTCAAGCATGTGATCAAGTAATGGACAAACGTGTGCCCAGGCTCTGTCGACTTTAAATCTGTTAGAATGCGTTCCAAACTGGACAGCTTGAAACCACTGGCATAGCCATTGTACTGACCCTGTTAAAATAAAGTCTAAATCTGCATAAATCTTAACGTTATAATATTGTATAAATCTATTCTTGAACGATATTTAAAGTGTATAATAGTATAAATTCTAACTTAAATAAAGTTTAACATTGTTTAAACCAACCTGAATGAAAATCATATTGTATCTTGTATTATAAGGTATTTTTCATGTTTTTTAGAAAGGAGGAAAACAAAAATCAAAATTGTCTTAGAGGTGACCTACATTGACATTTCACTATTTCATTACTTCTATTCTAAATCTGAGGTACAAGTCAATGTTAAATCAGTTGAAATAAGTTGGATGGCAATGACTTTAAAATTTGTGTATAGAGCAATGCATAAAAAATAAATGAACTTTAAACTTAGGTATTAAGGAGGGCACACAAAAAATCAAATAAACTTTAAACTTAGGCATTAAGCAATGCAAACACAAAAAACAGCAAATAAACTTTAAAATTGGGTTTAAAGCAATGTAATAAAAAATGATTACATGATTACTGAAATTTCCAAGTCTCAAGATCAACAAGAATACTTCTTTCACGCCTT
>JAXRKP010002461.1:7500-22500 GCA_037039925.1 Doris montereyensis | reverse complement strand
CACCAAAAACACATGGCAGGGAAAATCTAATTGGGCCATGCATGCTATCACCTCTGCCATTTCATGATCAAATTGCTCTTGGAATAGTTCTTCCACTTGTGAAAAGTTGGGTTTCACTTTTAGATGGCGGCCTTCATCTTTGTCCATACAGACTGAGGATATTCATCTGTAGATAAATGGAGATAGTTCTTGTTTATCTAAGATTCATAAACAACACAATAGCAGACTGAAATTGTACTTCAAATCCCTGTTATTGCAGCAATAAATGGTGTGTCAAGATTCCTGTAACAGAAAACAAATTGACCAGGCTGATTGAAATGTCTCTGTTGATTTGAGATTCTTAAAAATAATAAGCTAAATTAAAAGCCACCGATAAGTTTTTAAATCAAAATATTAAAATTTGCTATGTCGGTACATGATATTCATTTTATTTAATGCAGAGAAAGTGTGCACACAAAAATGTGTGTGTGATCAAGACCTATGACATAATGGCCATCCAGCCTGATAGTAATGATAGCTTACCAATAAAAGATTCATCCAGTTTGATCCATTTGAGATTTCTCATCACCCTGGTGGGTAGCACAATTTCGTTGATTTCATATGTCTTGTTTTCCACTTGCTTGGATGAAACATTCTTTGAAGCCATGTCTGTAGTCTGAGCGTTTAACTTGAAAGAACCGTTCTCGTTGAGTATTTCTCCAGAAGAGAGAGTAGCCATTTTTTTACATTGTGAATTTAGGTCATTGAATTCACGAGACCCTGATTTCATTTCCTGGTCTTTCCTCAGATCTTTTACTGGACTAACATTTTCATAAACACTTAAATGCTTCTTCTTTTCCTTGTTTTTGATGCCATCTGAGTTAAGATTAGTGTCAGAACCATGCCGGGCATTTTCCCTACCTCTACATTTTTCAAGATTTTCCTTAGTCGAATTATTTCTATCAGCACCAGAGGCGGCCTTTTCTCTTGAAATATGAAATGTTCTTTATCCTCCGTGTGTACATTATCATTTACCTCACAACATGTGGGGCTAAGTTTTTCTTCACAACCTATGAAACCCGAGTCTGCAGACATTTTCAGACAAGAATCTTTCTTTAATGATGATGATGATGTCATGCGATTAAATATTTTCTTTTCTCAGCTTGTATGTCGAACAGGTCCCTGGCAACACTGGAAGTAGTTGTAACACAATTGCAATTTGACAAAAGCCGATCTGTTTCCACAGCAGTTGTCAGTGTCTCACAAGCAAATTCAGCTTCAGCAAACAGTTGGGCTTCAACATTATCATTTGCATGGACAACGTGGTGAATGTGGCGCTCTAAAACTTTCCAAACAGCTTCACTGAAAAGAAAGTCATAGAAAGTATTCATTAAAATAATTAAGTTGCTGTAAATGCTAATACACCTTATCAGTTTCAAACCCTGATCTCTATTCATTCAAGATAGCACACCGTAACGTGTGAATTGATTTACAAGAAATCAAAGATGTAACGCTCAAGCATGTCTATTATTTCTTATATCTCTATAATTACATTGTATCTAAATCAAAATAAATTCATAAGAAAAATACTTCTTTTTTATATATTTCTAATTGAACTAATCTTGAGTTGTTTCATACATGACTGTAATCGTTTATGCTAAACTTATTTCAATTTTAACACTGGAAAATATATATTTATCTCCCACTATAAAAATCTATAACCTAGACCGTGTTACTTTTTTTTCAGAGTTAAGTTAAAAGATGTATTGAAACAAATAAGTAAAACTTAAAACATATTTTGATATAATCCAGAATATGTATGCATCAATACCAAGCAAAATCAAAGTAGCAATAATCTTGCATCATATTCAACTTTTCCCTCATTATTCCAACAAATCAAAGAATGCAACTATTTACGATTGCTATGTAATTCAACAGAATAAAAACAAAAAGGAATCCCAACAGTTCATGTGAATCAACCCCAAGTGATAACTGACCAATTTTCTTTTCTTTGAAGTCTCAACAGCCAGCAAATCTTGCAAAATGTTGACAAAGCAAACCATCTTTGGCCCACCAAAAACCTAAATGAAGATTTATTGACAGTGAAATGTAATTACATAGCATTCATGTGATTTATTCATTGCAAGAGTACAATATCACTATCTGTCAATATGTTAACGAACATGGTGAAACAATAAAAATCTAAAAATAATCACATATTTTTTAAAAGAAACATTGAAAATCTCAATAAAACCTTTGATTGAATTGTATCAGTGAGATCTTGTGGACAGTTGAAATCAATGTTGAGTTGGTATTCAGGAAGATTCATCATCATGCATTTTGTTTTGGAAAACCTGTGGAAATAATTTCATGGTTAATTAATGTTCAAGATCATAGAGGGCAGTGGAAGGAAGGAAACAAACAGAAGTAAACCCTTACGTGTGGTCATATTCATAGTACCAAATAAAGAACGCCATATTTTGAAATATTTGTGGACATATTACATAAACAATATCAGATCTACTGTTGTGTTCCTTGGAAAAGACACGTAATATGCACTTTCCCACTCGACCCAGGTGCAAATGGGTACAAGCACTAGCTTGGGAGTAAAAACCGGTGTCCGACTAGCTTCCTATCCAGAAGGTGATAATTATCACTTGTTCCGCTTCACATTATAGAAACCGGGATAAACTCTGCTCAATGGGCCGTAATGGCCTTGAAGGAACTTTAACTTTTTTGTACATAAATAATAATGTAATATGAATGAAAATCTGATTTCAAATATATCTAATATTGTTATTCTATGTGCACTAAAAGCAATAAATGTAATGGAATATTTGCTTTCAATTCAACAAACAGATATGGTTTGTTTGCTTTTCTATGTACACCATAAGCAAAGTTGTCAGATCTGTGAGGCTTTTGGAATGTTGTCCAGATGACCCCTTAAACTGCTTATGGATTCTTCATGAACGCTACAAGCTTATGTATACAAGGGACCTGCAAGCTTTTCATTCTTAACTCACAGAGCTTATTGCTATATAAAAAATTGGAGGTGAGGAGTATAATTATCCCCAAAACAGGTAAGAAAAAATAACTACACAACTTATGCGCTGTGAAAATACCTAGCAGGTGGAGAAAAAACTTCTCATAGGTAAATCAATTATACACGTATTATTATTATTAACTACATGTTTTAGCGAATTATATTTACCTGCATAAGCATTATCAAAAACATCTAGAAAAGGCTGATGAGCCATTACCCAAAGGGCAGAGAGGTGAACCACAGAACATCATTTGTATACATATAAAAAAGGCATGAAATAGACAGATGGACAAAGCAAATAAATTGATGACAACCTTGGTTCTTTTCATGTATGTTTCTTGTCTTCTTAACAAATTTTATACAATCAATTATATAAAAATCAAATATTTCAATTTTTTAAAACATTTTTCTAAGACTATGTTAACAATCTTTTTTTTATATTAGTTTCACTGACCTGCAGTTGTACATACAAATCTTCATCATTTTCGTCTCTTTGAAGCAAGAAGACTTCATCAAGAAGACCCAAACCTAAAGGGAAATATAATGAGAACTTCATCTACCTGAAGACTCAATTTAAACAGACGTTGAAATTACAAGCAGTTGCACACAAAAGAAAAAACTTTAAAACAAAAGCATAATGCTAATGATGTTAAAGACTAGAGGCGGCTCTGTATATTAAATGTGATTCTTGTTATTACAAAACTACAACAAACAGGCAACATCTGCTTAAAGCTACTTATTTTCTAGTAAAAGTTTCTTTTCATGATGAGCTGATCTTCAGAATGATTGATATGGATTTTATGAAAACATCTTGTATGTTAAAACACTTTTTGTTTAACAGAAAAGAGTCATTTTACAGACCAGAGTATTACAAAATAAATAATAATTGAAAAAGAAATAGGTTTCAGTTATACCATGATAGTTCATGAAATGTGAACCTGAGGCATAAAAATTGTATTCTGTACCTCATTTCTTTTTTTCTTCGTATTGACAATACCATAGCTTCCTACCTTTTCAAATCTAACAACATTCTAACCGGGCAAACTAATTCTGACATGCATGACGGTCAGCAATATTCTAGCTTAACTTGAATTAATTTGCCTTAATGTAGGTAACAAAAAAGTTTGGCAATTGCTGGCCTTTCTGGCAAAGTGCAACGACAGTTATGCAAACTCAGAACAGTAACTTTCACATAAATTTCTATGAGTCTGTGCCGTTAACTTGGGGTTTCTTAAAAAAAAATAATACATGTAACCCTTATATATTTACATACTTTTCAATGTAACATCAGACTTACGGACTCAAAGTCAAACAAAGTACAAAGTACACATTTTTTTACGTATCGATTGGCAGCTATGCAATATGATAATGGTTTGAAAATGAAATATTCATTACTTTCTTAAAACAAAAATAATAAAATAACAATGTACTTTCATTACCTGTAAATTCATTTCTTATTCGACATCTGAGTGATTTGTCTCGCGTGGAGCAGACAATGGCATTGATGAAAGTTAAAAGAGATGTTTTATGAGGAATAGTCTCAGCCAGTTTAAGTTCATTCACAATGAAACCCAATTTTTGTACATGATGACGCTTTTTCTGAAAGAAAAAAAAATTGTTGGAGAAATCAACTTTGAAGTATCCATATTTACATACTTTATATATTTACATGTACATTCTATTCATTCCTTTGAAATATAATTTATCACGCAAAAGCAAGTGAATATGAGCCATTGCCTAGAATCTATAAACAATTTTGAGGCGAAAATTCATACCAACAGTGAGATTGTGGTGCTGGTCAACGAATAATGCCATGCCATACTGTCATCTATCATATTATTTAATACCCGATGTTATTAATTAAACATTCTAAAATTTATTATCTAACATAAATAAGGGTATATTTCAAGAGCAATTTTTCTGCCCTTAAAATCTTTTTTTTTTTTAGCTTTCTTTTAAATCTTGCCCAACCATTTAGAATTTTCAGAGCAACTTGTTAAAATTGGTACTGTTTCTCTTCACTTTTAAAATTAGTAATCAGACTAATAGCACTCACCCTATAGTTTTCTAAAGCCTCCATAATTTTCTGATAACCCAGACTGTCGTATACACAGACTGCAGACAAAATTTCAAAGACATGTTTTCTTGGAAGAGCATTTACAAGGTCAACCCCTGGAACAGAAGAAAGTGAAAAACTAAACATGCTAGTTTACAGAGAAATATGTATACACATGCATTTTGACTCCATGACTAAGTCTGTAATGTTCAAATTCAGACCTGGACATTTATTTTAACTGCCTTAATTTGACAATTTAACATCAACCCAAAACACAAATAGAGGACCCAAATGTTGATGGGCCTTCTCAATAACAATATAGCATAAAAAAAGGTTATATTTACCTAAATTTACTCAATAAAACACTTGTCAGTGTGATACTGATAATTTCTTTCTTTCTTTATCAGTTCCCACTTTACCTTTCGGTGTATGGGTTCAGATGCCTGAGATAATCTTTCTCCAGGATGCCCTGTCCTGACAGTTTTTTTCCCTTCCAAAAAAGATAAATTTCTATGCTTCAATGCCTCTTTTATATCTTCTTCACACTTTCTTCGAGGTCTACCTTTTGGTCTTTTACCTTGGGCTTTAGCACTGTATACTGATTTAGCTATTATATTGTCATTCATTCTGTTTACATGCCCAAACTATCTCAATTGATTTATTTCTATCTTAGTTTTTATGCCATCTGCTTTGGTTTGATTTCTTATTGTTGCGTTTCTGATTTTGTCTCTTTTAGTTTTCCCTACTACTCTTCTTAGATATTTCATTTCAGCTGCCTCTACTCTACTGTATTTTCTACTGTCTAAGGTCCAGATTTCGCTGCCATAGAGGAGAGTAGGACAATAAACTGTATTGTATACTGCCATTTTGGTTTTTTGTTGACAATTCTTCCTTGTCTACAAATGCCTTTCCTAGATGGTTATACATTGCACTTGCCTTTTGGATTCTCCGGCTGATTTCTTCTCTTAGTTAATCATTACTCTTAGGTAATTGTAGCTTTGAACTTGTTCTTAATTCTCCCTGCCCAATTTAAGATTTTGTGCTTTAGCTTCCCTAGTTACTAGCATTGTTTGTTTTTCTTTACATTTACTCTCATTCCACTTTTACTTACTTCATTGTTCATAATGTTGATATTCGACTGAAGGTGACTTTTTGATTTTCCAAACAGAACTAAATTGTCGGCAAATGAAAGCATTGATACATTTACTGGTTTGAGCTTCCACATACCTACATTCATATTCTTCAATTTTGAGGATGCCTTTGTGACTGAATCCTAAATATGATAAACAAAAGAGGACTTAGGATACAATCCTGTCTTACTCCTATATCTACATCAAATTCTGCAGATATGTTTCCAGCTACTCTCACTGCACATGTTGGTTTATTGTAAAACTTCTAATGGCTTCAATTAAATTTTGCTCTACATTGTATTCTTTCAAGGAATGCCATAGTTCGTTCCTCCTCAGTGTCAAATGCCTTTTCTAATTCAATAAAACACAGGTGCAGGTCAATGTTTCTCTCAAGGAATTTTTCTCTTATTTGTCTAATTGTAAATATGTGGTCTTGTACACACCTTCCTGGTCTTAAATCCTCTGATCCTCTGATCCTCTACTCTTTTCCTTAGTGTCATTTCCAGTATCATGGCATGGCATATACTTGCTGGTACGCTAAGTAGTAATATCCCTCTATAGTTTGAGTATTGTGCTATCCTTCAGATCCATTTGTCTTTCACTGATAAATCTTTTTATCCTAGATTGGTATACCTGTTTTACTACTGGTTTATTTATTTCCTCTATTTTGAGTTTGTTTTTTCTTCAGTCAGTAATCACATTTTGGCAATCACTAAGTGATGATCCCTAAACATTTCTGCTCCTGTTTACTCTTGCCTCCAATGTACTGTAAAAAGGGAGCTGCTAACTACTATGTAGTCTATCATTGATATTTCACACCTGTCTTCATTTACTCTTGTGTATTTGTGGATATCTTTATGAGGAAAAAAGGTGTTAGCTATTTTTAGGTTATTCTTCAGGCAAAAACCTAGTCTCTCTCCATTTGAAAAGTTGTTGTCTCTCCTTCTTTACCTATTACTCCTCCTGACGTTTCTATATCGCCTACTCTAGTGTTTAAATGTCCTAAAACCATTAGTTCCTGTTTGTGTTTCAGATTATCTGCAGCTATTTGTAAATCGTTTTCAAAGATATCTTTTTCTTCTTTAGTTGCGTCTTCGTAAGTTCTCTTCCTTTTGGTTTAGTATTTACCTCTAACAGCCGTGGGCTTATAAATTTACAACTTTCTAGTAGCTTTTCATGCCTCTTATGCACTAGGAGGTCTACTGCTGCTCTATCTTTGACATCTACTCTTGAGAAGATTAAAATATGATTCGGTCCTACATTTTCTATTCCTGTCATTTTTTCTTTGTTTCTGTAATGGCCAAAATGTAACTCTTTTCCATTTATTGCCCTAATAGTCCATGTTCCAAAAATCACATGTTCGTTTCAATGTTCATCATTGAAAGGTCAAGCCGGATATATTACATTTATTTCTCTGAATCAGTATGGTTTTGGATAAGCAGGGGATTAGCCCACTGTACCCTAGGTGGATAGTAAGGCTGCCACCTTGAGGCTCCCTACCAGGCCTTGTTATTTTCTGTCAGGGTTAACTACCTTAGCTTTGGTTATTCAAGACCAGCCTACAAGGCAGCAGGTTGTTATTTTCTGTCAGAGTTAACTCCCTTATCCTTTGGTCGGTCAAGACCGGCATGCAAGGCAGCAGGTTGTTTTCTGTCAGGATTAACTCCCTTAGCCTTTGGTCGGCCAAGATCCGCCTGCAAGGCAGCAGGAGACTAGTGGAGGGCGGGATCATCTACTCCCCGTACAGGTGCTTGCCTGTCCACTGCCCGGTGATACTGATAATAAATGTTCTAAAATTGGAAACAAAATAGAATAAATTAACAGTTAAACCTTTCAACAGCTTCTCCACCCCAGAATGACTGTCAATCAAGGCTGTCATTCCAATTTTAGAGTTAAGAATTGCTCTGATGCAAGAGAGACAATCGATGTGTAGAATGGCATCAGAGAATCCACTGAATTGAGACCCACACATGTGTCCAAGAGAATCTAACAAGCTGTCAAGTCCATCCAAGGAAATGAATTCCTGAAGAAATAAAAAGAAAGTTGGTGCATAGGACTAGAACATATTACCTTTCAAATTAGATCATCTTGTCCTATCAACTTTTATCATGTGAAGAGTCTCATAATTCCTTTTAAAATAAAATACTCTTTATTTTAGGGATTATATTCAATGCATATGTTGTTATAATAAATGTATACATAGCTGAATTAAATTTTCTTTCATCATTAACAGTAGAAAATTAATAGCAAACCTTAAGCCAAGCTTCTGAGCTAGATTCAAGCCGAGTACGTAACGCAAAGTACATCTGCACTGAAGGCGCATGTGAGAACAAGACACATGCCAGAGGATCACAGGAATCAAGTTGATGCTCCAGTTGGTGAGATGATACTGTTGTATCAGGGTCAATATTCAAGACAAAAGGCTTCATCTTGACAATGGCCCTGTTGTGATCATAAAGGCTTGCAAGAGATATCTATGAAATAACAGTTGGAAAGAAAACAGCAGTAATTACCAAAACAGAAAAGACATAATTTATTAATTTACCTTACTGAGATATGAAATGGCGAGATAAACATTCATTCGGATTGCTGTTCTGTATTTTAAGTGTAGACACCTATCCAACATTTGAGCTCCTTTTCAGAAAACATAATGGGACCCAGAAGTTCAGAGGCAAGGTCTTGGCCTCTCAACCCAAAGGTCATGGGTCCAAGCCCTGATAGTTGAAAAAATTTCTCGAGATTTTCCCCCAGGTAAAATCTATCTCCCCCTCCCCCGCCATACAGGTAGGTGGATCGACATCTAGTCCCATTGGAGACAACGATAAAAAGGAGGTCCTGTGTGCAGGTCACATCATTCTTTGCATATTGAAGATCCCTTGGCTGCTTACAGGGCAGTCCGGGTAAAATTAAAATCCTACCAAAACCCCATGAGATCATCTTAATAATTAATTATGGATGTGGGTAAAAGCAAAATCAAATAAAAACCATATCTTAGTAAGCATGGTAATTAAATAGTAGCAATAGCAATATTTGGTATAATTCAATTATATTAAGAATTATGGCATCGGTAGCCTAGTGGTTAGGTTACCAGGCTTGGAATCATGAGATCCTGGGTTTGATGTTGTGCTCCTAGGGAATGACACATAATACACTTATTTTCCCCAGTGCAAATGGGTACCAGTACCAAACTAGGAAGGAAAACCAGTATCAGACCAGTGTCCTGAATGATTTATAATGATAGCATTATATCATAAAAATAACAAGACAACTAGATTCTATAAATAAAATATTGATATTCAACAAAAAAACAAAAATTATAACAATATAAAATTATTGCAGAATTAAATAATATTACAAAATTATAAAACAACATAATTCTTCCTTCTTTTAAATATCTTAGAGACGCTAGTATCTCAGTCAGTAGAGCATCTGACGATCACTCAGGAAACTCAAGTTCGATTCCAACCATTTCAGACCCTTTTGTCAACCCAACAGTGAAATGAGTAGCTAGGTCTACTCACACTTGGTAATAGTAAAGTCAGTGTGGAAAACAATGGCAAACTACCACATCACAATGTCAATCAGGATTTTTCTCATGGTTTCCCTACACTCAACTCTGCATATTTATAAGTACTTCACTTTTAATATTAGCCTTCTCCTATTATTATTATCAATGAAATAGATCTAGATGTATATTTTACTATTTATTATCCTTATTAATAAGAGGGGGGTGGTCAGGGATGGTGATGGTGATATTGTGTGCCTGACTTTGTATCTGTCCAATCAATGTTCCCTTTAATTTTTTGTAGATTCTAGTCTGTGCACATGAATATTTGGTGTGCAAAACTTCCGTAAAAATCCTAGATCTAAATATGTGCAAATTTTCAGGGCCAGGGATCATGGATGATGATAGATCTAGATCTAGATGTTAAAATAATGGCTGGACCCTAAGCCTCCATATGAACGCTCAGGCTGGGCCCCAACTATGGTGGTTCTTCCTGATCTTGAATCTAGATCTCTAAATCCAGATCTAGATCTAGATTTAAATCGATTCTAGATCTAGATCTAGATTCTAGATCTGGACTCTATCATAATAATTTGTTTAGATTCTAAATAGTCTAGGTCTAGTCTAGATTTTAGATCTAGATCTAGATCTGCTCATCCTTACTATTACTATCTACCTAATATCATCGAGCTCTTTATTTACTAGACAAGACTAGACTCCGAATCTAAACCTTGCCTTTATTTACTTAACTTTACCTGACTTGTCAATTTATTATTCATTTGTAATTCACCTGTAGGCCTACTTTAGGTAGGTATATCGTAGCTTAAGTCTCCAACTCTGGATCGCGGATCAAATTTTGAATTCAAAAGAATAGGCCTGTGAAGCATACTACAAGCCGCTGAAGAGGAGACCAGATGACAACATGAGTCATCAAGTGTGCTCTCACCTGCCTTTGAAATCCCCGCCGCACAAGCCTCATTGGTGGCCTATGTCCGGACTGTTGTTTTGACCTTGTGAGACGATAAAATAAAATTTAAAAAGGAAGACTCGAACTCATGTGAACTGTGACCTACGCAACTGTAGGTTATTTAAATCCCAAACACTGTCAGCGCGTACTCCATATTATTATTATCATATCGGACTAGAAGTGTAGAAGGAAAATGAATGTTTATTCTGTCACTGTCACTATGTACATATATTCTGGTTTATATTCGTTCTTTGCTTTCTGGTGTTTGATGAAAAGAATTACATACAGTAATAATTTTGGTCTGCTGTCAGATAGAACTATATTATGAATTTCATTGTTTAATAAGTTAATATATCAGGCCTTAATTATTATGTGGCAAACTGAAAAAGAAAGTTCCCTTAGATGTTTCCCTCCTCTTTAAAAGATGATCCGTTGTTCACCCAAGCTCGTTGTAAGCGGTGATAGGTGACACGCCAAGGCAAAGGTAATATAACATGCATAACAGGCCTTTATGTACACAGGACCTCCGATATTTTTGCCCATCACCGGAAGGCCAATGAGCCCAACGCCGGATTAGCCATTAGGCAAATAAGGTACGTGCACATAATTCAAGGAAGAATTCAAGACTAGAATTATGTGGGTACGTGCCATAGGACAAGCCAAAAGTTCATGCCACAAAATAAATAAATAAATACTGGTGCCGGTAAAGTAAAAAAAAATATTGACGATTATCAGGCGATGACAAAAATGCTTCCCTTTATTTCTATGTAAATAAATGACTTTTGTTTTCATTTAGGCGTTTGTCCTTGAACCTTTTCTAATTGTGTGGTGCCTGGTAAGGGTTGATTGGACGTTTCGTCCCTTTAAACACCGATGTTTTGTTCATAAAATTGTCTTTTTTTTAAACTCACTGGACGAATTTGCAATCGCAAAGGGCGTGTAAGTTGTAATCTAGCAACTGTACTCTGATATTAATTACAGTACCGTGCTGCCAAAAAAAAGAAATTGGTTCTTCTGAATTTTCTTGTAATACATTTTTTGTCGCTAAATTTAACTTTCTTCCCTATATCGGTGAACCAAACATATCTGTATTTTCAGGCCATCTATCAAAATATGCCCTAGGGCCAGCAGAGCTTTCATCGAACACTGAATGTATACAAAGATACTAGAAACTTTGATATACACTAGCCTACCACTTAGAAACAAGAGGATGGGAACGAGCATGGACTTTCTGCTGTGGTTGGAAAAAGGATGAATGCTTCCATGCCCAAAATAGGATTTTTGCAGACATGCAATCTACCCACGATTTTTGTAATGAAAGGAAAATATACCGGCTCTCTTTTTTTCCCTCTCTTGAATACAAGATCTGAGCATGTCTTTTGGTTGCTGACAAAGTAATGTCAGAGAGTGTATATCATGCGTAGGGAGATGTAATATTGGTATGGAGGCGTTGTGGCAAAACTGAAGCGTTGTGAGCTTGTAATCACAATAACACTGGCTGAAAAGTACTTCACTCTGCTTCCTCACTATAGGCCTACTCACGCGTGAATGAGTTCCTAGCTATAGATTGAGAAATATCTTGTCAGTGGGTAAGTATCAAACCCCCTAACAAGCTTCTGTACTATATTTTACTTCCCAGGGAGTTGAGGAAGAATTTGAATTAAATGGCCTGCTTGAGATAAATGATGTACATGCATAGTCGGTGAGCCTGGACTTCTGTGGGGTTACGGACAATAAATCCGTTGTTATCTTGTTTATCTTGTGTCATGCATTTGAGAGGTAGCCCTATTGTGTATGCCCCACATCATCTGTGCCCATTTCCCCCATGAACCGAGAAGTAGCATGTAGTCCATTTAGTAGGACACGTGATGTAAAGTCGGTGAGCCTGGTCATGTATGCTAGAATGGACCATGAATTCAGTGATGGATCGAGGGAGATACTGATTGAGCCACAGCCAGGGCCTTGTATTTTTAGGGCACCGCCCACTATTGCACCTACTAGATCTATCTAATTTAGAAACTAGTTTCGTTCAAGGAGTCTGGTGACGATACGTGTACAAGCTTCACTGCCCCCCCCCCCCCGTCCCCACTCTACAGCCCTGTTCTCTCGGGCTTTCACTTTAGGGTTTTCTTTGTGATCTTTTAATAATGTTGTTGGGGTTTTTTTGGTTGGGGTTTGTTTTGTTTGTTTCATTTGTTTTGTTTTGGTACTGTATGAAAAAATAGAGCTGTGTTCACCGAGACGTCGATACAACTAATGCATTCTTCCTCGAAGTTGTAGATAGTTCTACAATTATAGCATACATACATGAATTCATACATTGTACATACATGAACATACATACCTACATACTTACATACATACATACATACATACACACACACATACATACATACATACATACATACATACATACATACATACATACATACATACATATATACATGCATACATATATACAAACACACATACATAGATACATACATACATACATACATACATACATACATACATACATACATACATACATACATACATACATACATACATACATACATACATACATACATACATACATACATGCATACATATATACAAACACACATACATAGATACATACATGCATGCATACATACATACACACATACATACATACATACATACATACATACATACATACATATACATACACACATGTACATAAATGTACATACACGTACATACATACATACATACATTCATACATACATACATACATAAAATTAATACATACATATATACATACATACATATATGCATACACACATACATACATGCAATTTGTTCGTTTAACGTTGCTTAGCTCCAAAAAAAAAAAAAAAAGAACAGTTTTCACTTTTTTTATGATGTGGGAATCATGTATTTTTACAAGTTAAAGGGAGACAATTTGTGTTGAAAAGGAAAGATTTGATTTTTCATGATTATGTTTCCTGTGGTAACTACAAATAATATTTCGAAAACATCACGAACGCCTGCCAGACTATTTTCTACACGGATTATCGTTAGTAGCTTGTAGCTGATATAAATTCCCAAATTGACGACGATATCACTTTCATTTCAAGCCATTTCATTAGCTACTCTATAACGCATGCAATGACGTCATCTGCGTTCCATAAGAATGACGTTAGTTGAGACGAAGCATGTCAGCAGGGTGGCCGTTCTCACCACAATATCTTCAATTTATTTCCGTTGACTTTGCAACTCAGGTTGATTTTGGTGATGTTTCGCTCAATGTCACATTTTATTACTTCCCTTCTTTCTTGTGATGTTTTGGGTCTTCCACTCCAGGAATGTTTTCATTCTGCACATACCCTTTGTCTTGAAATCGTTTATGCCATCGTCTTTTAGAATTAGTATCGCCCGGTTGTGTTTTACTGTCAAAACGTTTACAAAACACTCTTTGAAAAGCTATAGCAGATTGGTACTTGGCAAAAAGGAACACAAAAAGCTTTCTGCTGTCCCGATGCCATCTTGACCGTAAAGTTAAATGCTCTGAGGCAACCAAAAAGGCAAAATAAGTTGTTAGGGTAACGAGAACTAAAACATTTGAGGACATGCTTAGTCACAATCGACGTCATTCTTATTGAACGTAGTGCCCGCTATATGCACGAATTCAATTGGCATGTTTTTGCTATTAAAGTCGACCGAAATGACGTGCAAACAAACGACTGAGTCCAGATTATGCGTCAAACAAAAAAGGACTCAATAATGACGTTATTGCATTTGCTGTGAACAAAAACTTCCTGGATTTGATGTTCTTTATGTTGAAAACTACATGTTTGTAAGTGTCTTGGTTTTTCTGCAACTCAAGTTCTTTACCCCGACAGCCTTTTTGAATCAGCCTGTATTAGGATACGTGGACATAATTTGTAATTTAACAAATGTTTAAAAAGTGGTTTGGACATTATACTTATTTACCGTATTACATGTACATGCATTTTTTAAAAGACGTAGATAATCATAATATCTTGACTGCCGGTAATGGTTCTCACATTTCCTTTATAAACATCATTTAAAAAAATCATCCACCATTAGAGTACAGTTGTAAGAATGGATTTACTGTATAATACATAGTCATGCTAAAGTCTTATCCTATTGATAAGGTATACATCACGAGACTCCTATGATTTATTTGCATGGTCACGTCCTTAGACTTCTAAATCCATCGACCAGGTGTGAAAACAGATCAATGGTCATTATTTGACAGGTCTTCTGGAAATCTTAGCCTTACCAATCCCACCGTCGTCCGATTCACCAGACCTACTACCAAACGTACCTTAA
>JAXRKP010002461.1:0-2500 GCA_037039925.1 Doris montereyensis | reverse complement strand
TTCATGACGATACTATGTAAAGAAACTTTCGATATCAATATGCCTTGAATTATCCGTTGACGATCATGGCGACATCGCCAACGACAACATCAGCCTAATGTTAACGACTTGCATCTCATAGATCTATTACTGACCAACAGATCTACATAACATTATAGCTCTAAATCTATATAAATCTAGGTCTAGTTAACATCTATGTGTGGAGTCACTTTGATACCTGATATTTCATGTGGGCCAAATAGCAAGCACATGTAGTAATCGTTGTGTGGTGCTTAAAGGCCATGGAAAAGAATATGTCGGTCCTAGGTTCAATTCCCAGTTGGAATAAATGTCTTTATTGTTTACATTTTAAAACTATTTATTATTATTCTTTTAATTTGACATAATTGCACAGTGCGTAGGGCTTGGGTTTCGTTCTCGATTTTGTTTTGTAAAGGGTTTTGAAAGCCATGATATGCAAAAAAGTTAGAATTCAAATTTTCTGGAATAACAGAGAAACACGAGGAATTCAATAATGGTATTAATTATTCAACCCGAAGGTGCAGAAAAGATTAAACAAATTTTTTAAATTTAGATAATAACCCATAAATCAGGATAGTGATGGGTGCCTAAAGCTGTAGATCTATCTATATCAATTATCATGCTACTAGCTAGGTTCTTACAATGGATGTCAGATTGTCGATTGTGTAATCACGATAATGTTTTAAACCAGACTTTCATAAATTCTAAAAATTATTGGAATAAGTGCAGAGTAAGTTAATGGAGGACGCGGCATAGTACCAAAAAAAACAGGAAAATTATTTTGTCTTCATATATATGCGTTTGTTCGTTGATTAGACCTGAACATGTCAACTTAATAACCCGTTACGCCATTTCTCTCAACCATAATGTGGGAGGGGGGGGAGAAAAAAATAGAAACGGACAAGTTTAAGAGTGAGGGAGAGTATGGGCGAGGAGAGGAGAGAGTAGTGATGAGAGAGAGAGAGATGTAGATTAGAGAGAGAGAGGGAGAGGGAGAGAGAGACGGGGAGAGCTGAGAGACAGGGACTGAGAGGAGAGAGAGAGTGTATGAGATGAGAGATGGAAGAGAGGAGTAGAGAGAGTAGAGTGTGAGAGAGGTGTGACTGAGAGGAGAGAGAGAGATGAGTGAGAGGTGAGATGAGATGAGGAAGAGAGAGAGCGAGAGAGGATATGAGAGATTAGAGAGTCTAGATAGAGAGGGAGAGAAGAGAGAGAGATCTAGAGAAGAGATAGAGAGGAGAGAAGTATGAGAGAGGGGGGGGGAGAGAGGAGGAGAGGGAGAGAGGTGAGAGGATGAGAGAGAGGATGGCGAGTTGAGTGAGAGAGAGGGATGGAGAGATGAGAGAGGGAGAGTTGGAGAGGAGTGAGAGGACGAGGGTGAGAGGGAGGAAGGAGAGAGAGTGAGAGGGAGTGAGAGGGAAGAGAGATTGGGGGATGAGAGAGAGAGAGAGTGAGAGATGAGAGAAGGAGGGGAGATAGATAGATAGAGAGAGAGAGAGAGATAGAGAGAGAGAGAGAGAGAGACAGAGAGAGAGAGAGAGAGAGAGAGAGAGAGAGAGAGAGAGAGAGAGAGATGGAGAAGAAAGAGAGAGAGAGAGAGTAGAGAAAGAGAGAGAGACGAGATAGAGAGAGAGAGAAGAAAGAGAGAGAGAGAGACAGAGAGAGAGAGAGTGAGGGAGTAGAGGGAGAGAGAGAGAGAGAGAGAGAGAGAGAGAGAGAGAGAGAGAGAGAGAGAGAGAGAGAGAGAGAGACAGAAGAGAGAGAGAGAGAGAGAGAGAGAGAGAGAGAGAGAGAGAGAGAGAGAGAGAGAGAGAGAGAGAGAGAGAGAGAGAGAGAGAGAGAGACAGACAACAGACAGAGAGACAGACAGACAGAGAGAAGAAGAAGAGAGACAGACAGAGCAGGTGGCAGACAGACAGACAGACAGACAGAGGGTACAGAGAGACACGAGAGACAGACAGAGAGACAGGCAGAGACAGAAAAAAGAGACAGAGAGACAGAGCAAGTGAGCAGAGAGAAAGAGACAGACAGACAGAGAGACAGAGCGAGCGGAGAGAGAAAGAGACAGAGAGAGAGACAGACAGACAGACAGAGACAAAGAGACAGAGACAGAGACACAGAGAGACAGAGACAGAGCAGTAATTTATAGACAGACAGATATACTGGATGAACAGATGAACAAGAAAATAAAGAAAGACAATCTCGAAAAGAAAAAAACAGACGGGCGGACAGACAGACAAACAGACGAACAGACAGATAGATGATAGGAAGTGACGCGGCAGGTCGCTGGTTTCTGCAATCGCTGATTCAAGTGATGTATTCGCACATCAGTTGATTAGTTGGTCTACCGCCTTATAGGTGCCAGGTTTGATTGAATTAAAATTTTACTGAATATTATATGTAGCGGGCAGGTGAACGATAGTTAATAAGATAGACAAGTGAATAGGATGAAAGAAGACAAAAAGAAGACGACAGACAG
>JAXRKP010002460.1:0-47500 GCA_037039925.1 Doris montereyensis | reverse complement strand
ATTACTACTATCTCAATACTACTACTACTACTACTACTACTACTACTACTACTATTACTACTACTACTACTATTACTACTACTACTACTACGACTATAACATTACTACTACTACTACTACTACTACTACTACTACTACTACTACTACTACTACTACTGCTGCTGCTACTACTACTACTACTACTACTACATAATAGTACTTAAACAATACTACTACTACTACTACTACTATAGATAAAGACAAACAGTGAGGCAAGGGGCATGCCGGGAGTGGAGGTAATGACACAAGATATTGTGAAAGTCCCATAGGAACAAAGAAAGCGTGCTACCAACCGAGCTAACTACGCTCCCTAAGTTAAAGGGCGATGGGTGCCGACGCAGAGGTCGCGGGTTCGATCCTCATGGTGGCCAGGATTTTTTTCTGTCTATTCCTTGTATTTGTCTCGTCTTTGTTCCTATGGGGCTTTCACATTATCTTGTGTCTCTACCTTCACTTACTACTACTACTACTACTATTACTACCACTACTACTACTACTACTACTACTACTACTACTACTACTACTACTACTACTACTACTAACTAATAATAATAATAATAATAATAATAATAATAATAATAATAATACTACGTCTCGTTCTTTTACCTTTATTAATGAGCTTAGGACTAACTATCCTGAAAATATGATAACTGTTGACCGCTTCAGTACTTGATAATTTTTTCACTTAGGGGAAATGTGAGCAGCCGAGAGATAACAATTTGAACAAATTCATTTAATCGTCGAAATACAAGCTTGAGACTAACTTTATTATGAAACATAAGATTTTAAATCTTTTGTATCACTGTCATCTTTGGCCTGAGGACTAACTCTCAAAGAAACATTACACTTCTAGACCTTTATAGTGCATGATAATCTTTGAGCTTATCAGAAATGGTCATAATATAAGCTTTAGATTAACTTTATTACTTTAATATGAAAAACGAGATTCAACATCTTTTTATTTTACTATCATCTATGAGTTTATGACTAACTGTCCTAAATATATCAAAAGTCTAGACCTTTTCAGTACTTGGGACTTTTTAAGCTTAGGAGAAATGTTAGTAGTGAAAAATTCAGAATTTCAATCATTTCATTTAATAATCATAATTTAAACTTGAGATTGACTTCATTATGAAAAACAAGATTCTAAATCTATTTCTTTTACCGTCATCTATGAGCTTCAGATTAACTGTCTTAGTAAATAAATGGATCAAAGAAAAATGTGTTCAAAGTGTTGTAAGTGTAAATTACTAAAAGAATATTATAAAGCTAATGACAAACCGATGGGCGTAAAATCTGCATGTAAGGAATGTAATAAAATTGTACAAAAAATTCATTATCAAAATAAAAAATAAAAAATATAAACATTGTTATCAAGAATTTATTTTTAGAAATCCCGAATACCAACAAGAATATTACTTAGGAAAAAAAATAATATAAACAATATTTACTTAATTAAAATTGTTCCTATAAAAATGAGACCCCACGAATCCAAAGTTAATAAGACCTACATCAAAGAAGTCATCAGAGAAAGTGGTATTAATATAGATAATTATTTTAAGAAAATTAAACCAACAGTTAAAAGCCTTGTGTTATCATTTCCTAATGTTAAATTCAATCTATTAATAAAAACAATATATTTTAAACCAACTGCCCTTGACGAAGAAATAGTTAGATATCATAATAGTGGATTTATAAAACTTCATTCACAGGATGAATTTAATGAATTATATGATTCTATTCAAATAAAATATAAAGCTTGGGAAGAAGAACATCAAGGCAAAGAATCCGGATTAATATTTAATGAAATAGAAAATACAGAAGTTAAAGTTGTTAGAGTAAGAAGTTTAAATGGATCTTCTTATTTTGATCTTGGTGTAAAGTTTAATAGTCTTCTTAATATCCAAAATGAAGATAACTTATGTTTTGCTTATAGTGTAATTGCCGGAGTATTCAATACATTAATAAAAAGATTAAAAAATGAAAATCCTGGTATGTCAATTAATGAAATAGCTAAAGAAGTAGAAGATCCCTTAATTGCAAAAGCTATTTTAAAGATATCTAAGAATCCTCGTAGAGTTACAATCTATGAACCTTTTTTTAATGGTTGAATATGGAAAATATTGAATACCCTGTCAGTATAAAATCAATTAAAATATTCGAAAGACAAAATAATTTTTTTTGTATTAATCTGTTTGAAGTTGAAGGTGATATCAAATCAATTGAAGATGATGGTGATCACAACAAAGAAAGTGCGCGAAAAGATCAAGAGCGTAGTTTACGTAATATTTTTCCGATGTATTTAAGTAAATTTAAAGATAGAGAGTATAATATAGATTTATTATATGTTACTCAAATTTCCACACTTGAATCAAAAGAACTAGATAAAGATGGAAAAAATATACTGATTAAAACACATAAAACACATTATTGTCTAATTAAAGATTTAGATGCATATCTTAGTCCTAATAATCATAAAAGATATTGTAGAAATTGTATTACTGATTCCTATACTAATCTTTCTGCTTTAGAAAATCATACTGTTCTTTGTTCTACAAATAAACCTGTGAAAAATAACATGCCAGTAAAAGGATCCAAATGTAAATTTATAAATCATCATTTTAAATTAAAACTTCTATTTGCGGTATATGCAGATTTTGAATCAATCAATATACAATTAAATTATATGGATATTGAACTTAGAAAAAAATTGAATAAATTTTAAAGAATAAAAAGTAAATCACATAATGTTAATTCTAAAATAAAAAATATGATAATCAATAAAATTATGAAAGATTTTAATATATCTAAAACTAAATCTAAAAAAATTATCATCTTTTTATGAATAATATGATTGCAGATGGAAAAATAAAAAAAAAATAATCAAAATAAAAGAAAACTTAATTGAAAAGTATTTTAATAAAAAAATAGATAATATCTTTGATAAATGGATTGAAGATGGAAGAAATATAGAAGTATCTGATAGTGAAATTAGAAAATATAATAAAATAAAAAATAAGAATAAGAATAAAATTAGTGATAGATTACGTAATAAGATAAAAAGAGAACATATTAAATTATCTTTTAAAGAAAACACAATAAATTTACAGCAACAAGAAGTAGTTTCATATAATCTACAATTAGTTTCACAGTTTCCAAATATTATTCCTAATAAAAATATTAATTATGAACCTAATGAAGATTGTAGGGAAGATTTTATAAAAACATGTTTATATTATAAGGATAAAATAAAATGGGGATATCATAAAGCAGAGAAGGAATTTAAAATATCAAATGAAGAAGAAAAAAATTATATGAAAGTTCTGATAATTGCTATTTATGTGATGAATATTTAACAATTGATGTTTCTAAAAAAAAAAAAATGTTGGATAAAAAGGATAGAACCAACCCACATGCAAATAAAGTAATTGAACACAATCATCTATCTGGAGAATTTAGAGGAATTGCATGTAGATCTTGTAATGCAAAAGAAGCAAGGGATGGAAAACAATTTCCTATATTTTTTCACAACGGAAGTGGATATGATTTTCATTTTCTAATAGAAGAATTATTAAAAAAAGAAACAAAATATGAAAAAGTTAAAGTGTTGGCTAAAGATAGTGAAAATTATATTTCAATAACATTTGGTGATGACTATTTTAAATTGGTATTTAAAGATAGTTGCAGATTTTTACTTAATGGTATAGATGGTTTATCAAAAACATTAAACGATGAAGATTGCAATATAATTAAACAAGAACTTTTAAAATATACTAATGATGAAATTAAAACTCCTTTTAAGAAAGAGATGAGAAAGTTTAAAAGAAAAAGAGATGCTGTACTAAATGAAATAAGAAAAGTAGATTATACTATTAATTATAAATATGCTAATTCATTATTTATAAATCATTTTTCAGAACAATTATTTGAAGATTTAAAGTATTATGAGTCTAATAAAATTGAAAGAAGTTTCAAAGGAGTTTTTCTATATGATTACTTCGATTCATTTGAGAAATTAAAAGAAGAATCGCTCTCTAGTAAAGAACATTTCTTTTCTGTGCTTTATCAAAAAGATATTTCAGATCCTGAGTATGAACATGGTGAAATGATATTCAAAAGATACTGTAAAACATTTAATGATTATATATTATTATATCAAAAGCTAGATGTATTAATATTAGGAGATGTTTTTGAAAACTTTGGAAATCTTTGTTTAAAATATTATGAAATAGATCCAGCATATTGTTATTCAGCATCAGGATTGTCATGGAATGCAGGATTAAAATATACTAATATTGAATTAGATTTATTATATGATATAGATATGAAATTAATGTTTGAAAAGGGAATAAGAGGAGGATTTTCAGGAGTTTTAGGTCCTAGATATGTTAAAGCTAAAAATAAATGCACCGATCCAAAACATCAAGATGAAAAATCTAATTATTTATGGTATGTAGATGCAAACAACTTATATGGTTGTGGAATGTCGGAAAAACTTCCTTATAAAAACTTTAAATGGTATCAAGATCAGGAAGAAAAAGAGAAATTTGAACATAATGATAATTATGAATATAAAGATATTCAACATTATTTAGATAAATGTAATGATGATGTTGGAATGGTTTTCAAAGTTGATTTGGAATACGATTTACTAACAAAATTTAAATTAAGAAAATTCCCGCCCATGCCTTTATCAATTAAGATTAAAGAAGATGAAATGTCAAATTATTCTAGAGATTTCTTAAAACAACATAAAAATAAGTTAGGAAATGTTGACAAATTAATATTAGATTTAAAGAATAAAAAGAATACATCGTTCATTATGATATTTTAAAATATTACATATCTCTTGGAATAAAAGTAACAAAAATTCATAATATAATATCTTTTGAACATAAAGCTTGGTTAAAACCTTTTATATATATTTTAATACATCCATGAGAGCTAAAGCAACAAATGACTTTGAAAAAGATTTTTTGAAATTAATGAATAATTCGTTTTATGGAAAAACAATGGAGAATATCAAAGACAGATGTAATATAGAACTAGTTAACAATTCAAAAGATTTAAAAAGATTAGCTTCAGAAAGAATTTTAAAGATATTTAGATTTTGATGATAAGCCTCTTAATGAAAAAAAATGATTATTCATTTAAAGCTGTAATGTTAAACTATACGTCATTATATTTTAATAAACCAATTTATTTAGGAATGTGTGTATTAGATTATTCTAAGTTAGTAATGTATAAATTTTATTATGATATAATAATTCAAAAAAATATGGCCAGATAATGAAATTCTCTACAGCGACACCGATGCATTGGTGTTAAATATTGTTACAGAAGATTTATATGAAGATATAAAAATAATAAAAGGTTACTTAGATTCTTCTAACTATCCGAAAGATCATCAATTGCATTCTAATGATAGTAAGAAAGTAATAGGAAAGTTTAAAGATGAATTATATGGAAACATTATGACTACGTTTATTGAATAAGAAGTAAAATGTATGGATATTAATGTTTAGAAGATTCTTATATTAAATTTAAATGTTTAGCAAAAGGAGTTAATAGAGTAACAAAAAAAGAATTAACTTCAGATGCATATAAAACTTGTTTATTAGATAAAAAAAGTAATTCATAAAACAATCATGTACATAAAAAACATAAAATTTATTTAAAACAGATGACTAAAATCGGATTATCTCCATTTGATGATAAGAGATATATTTGTGATGATGGAATAACAACACTTCCATATGGAATGAATGATTTATATTTTAAATAAAAAAATAAAAAGTACACACATTTAATCTTCTTCATCAAACTCAATAATATCCGTTTTATCACTTTTTCCTTTATAAGTAATATATGACAATCGTATTATTACAAAACAAACGTTTAAAGGATATCAGAGAGATATTTTAAAACCAAATGAGTTTATCAAAATGTACAATAATGAAGTAGATAAACCGTGGGAAAAGAGATTTGGAAGAGGTATTTATATTCCTAAGGATAAACAAATTAAAAAACTTCTCTCCGAATATCAATTTACTTAGAAAAGAACCAGATTTTTCTGAAATAATGTATCCCTATGATACGTCAGAGATTGATTCTGATATGTTAGATAGATATAATATTAATCCAGAAGATTTATACATACACGAAGAAAAAAATGAATGTAATGATAAAGAAAATGAATAATTTAATTTATTTTATTGAACAACAGTCAATTTGCTTCCATCAGAACTAAATGTAAGAATCCTATCTGTTATAATAATAGCATTAGCTTCTAGATTAGTTGAAGCTTTATTAAATGTCATTTTAACTGTAATATCAGTAACTCCTCCTTTAATTTCATCACTTTGATTACTAACATCAACAACATAGATTGGATAGATATTTTTATAATCGAATGGAGTCATATTAACACTATCGTTATTTCCAAAACATTTTTATTAAGACTAATAGCTTCTTTAAACATTCTACAAAAGCGATTCTTATCAAAGTCTAAATCATAATCAATTGCTGGATATCTTCTCGAATCTAAATTAACATATATATATTTTTTTTAAGTTAGCATGATCAAACTTTGAATTATTGTATTCATCTATTTTATCATCCTTAACTTCTTGAAATGCTAAAATGATAAATCTTGGTTTATCTGGTAATGTAGAATTTGATAATCTCCAACTCCAATTATGTCCTGCTGGAACAGTTTGTTTTTCGGATGAAATTCTTTTATAATTAATTTTATAATTTACTTTATTTTTTACATCATTTAAGATCTTTGTTTCAACAGTTAAATTAGGTTTAACATGTGGAATGTACCAAGAATATTTATCAAGCTTAATCATACCACCATATGTTAAATCATCTACAACAACTGAAGAGTCTCCAGACGAATCAGTTCTTTCTTTTGTGCTTTTCTAATAATAGCATATTGATCATTTGCCGTCCTATTTAAAACTAATTCATGCATAAATCCATAAAGAACTTTGTTGTAACTTTTACAGAATCAAAAATTGTTTTAATGGAATGGCAAAACTAAATGATCCATTAGGTGTTGAATTTTCAATAATATGCTTTTGTAAAACATGAAACGAATCTTTTGTCTTAAAGTCTTTTGATCCATCTCTATACCACAGTTGATTTAATCCTTCTGTTTTTTCAAAAACTCCTGAATATGATAGATATACCATAATAGTTGTAGTTTCCCCAGGGTTAAGAATATTTTCAATCAAACTACCACTTAAACTATATTTAATTGACTGAAACAAATACATCAATCCATTATTAATCATAGTTATTTTATCATTTGGTTTAAACGCAGATTCTACATTATTCTTTTTACGAACTAATTGTCCACTAAATTCTAAATAACTTTCTGAAATATCTAAATATAAATCTTGATGATTAACTTTAAATCTATATTCTGTATTGTATCTATTCAAGTCTATTTGTTCGGGTTGATATTCATGAAATTCATATTCTTTAATTGACTCATCAAAAATAAATTCTTCTGTTAAATTTAGTTTATCCATTTTATAGGTATAAAATTTCGTCATCAGAAATATCTTTTTTTAGAAAAGGCTATTCTATCAATTATAATAATATCTTTATAAATCTTTACTCAAATTTATATCACTAGATACTTTAATTTTTAAATTATCAGGATTTTATTTTATTTTGAATTCAGTTTTTTTCTTTTCTTATAATAACCCCAAAAGGTACAGGATGTTTTAAGTCTTCAATTATAATATCTATTCCTTCAATTAAAGTTTTTCTTGATTTAAATTATCTAGTAAATAACCTGATATAAAATATACACTATTGTTTGGTGGATCAGTTAGTAATTTTAGATCATTGTCAAATTTTGTTTTAAATTCTAGAGCACATATATCATTCCGTTTTTTATTTGAACCAATATAATATTCTCCATGATTTTTCATAAGCACTGCAGTTCCATTATATGCTGGTTGTATTGGAACTAAATTTCCCATTATTTTTCCAGAATTAATTATTCTATGTATTTCAAGTGAATTTCCATCACAACTAACAGTATTATTTTTAACTTTAATATTAGTATCCCAATCTGGTTTTTTCAATAATTTCCATTTATTGTGTGTATATACAACATAATATGGAATTTTTGGCTTAATATCTTTTTTATCAAATAATTCTAGATCTTTTGGAATTTCAACTATTTTTCTTCTATAAATTCCATCAGAAGATAAATGTAATCCAAAGATAGAATTCTTTTTCCATCTTTATTAAAACCTTCTACATTTTCTAAATCATCTAAGTTTATTTGACTATGATGAATAGGATGAATAATTTGATTATCTTCATATTGATCATCATCAACATCATAATCATTAGTATTTCCAAATTTATTTACTGTCTCCATTTTTAGGTAATAAATTTAGTATAATATTTTCAAACTTATTTCCATCATTTAGTTTCTTCAAAACATACAAACATAGATGACCACAAACAACTGAATTATTAGGTTGGATCTGATAAATGCTATAATCTATATCTTTTGTTAAATAGTTTTGTATTTCATTAGGTGATGGTAATCCATAACTATCAAAATATATATATCATTATTGTTGTTTATGAAATAACACACCCAATGTGTTCCATTAGAATCTTTACTATCAGCTAAGTTAACAATTGCACATTCATTCTTTCTTTTTTGTTTGGTAACTCATCTCTTAAAATACTCCTCTAAAGTTTTTGATCTTTAATTTCTTGACAGCTTCTATTAAGTCATAATTTGATAAAGGGATAATTGGTAAAATTATATTTTCTACTAAAATTAATCTATCCATTTATTTGATTTTAAAAATGGAAGAAATATATTGTTTGAAATGTAAAAACCAACTGATACAAATAATATCACTCAGAAGATAACGAAGAATAATAGAAATATGATACAAGGTAATTGTGTTATTTGTAATACTAAGAAAAGTAAGTTTATTAGGGGGACACTGGATAAAAATACGGATGGAGGTAATTTAGCAGATAAAATAATTGATAAGATGCCTGAAATGTATCTACCATCTCACTTTTACATGGGCCCCTTTACGAAATTATCGAAAAAATTAGATCAAGACGATAATCCTAAACCTGGATATGAACCATATAATCAAGTTGATGCAGTTAGTTTAAAACATGATTTGTGTTATAGAGACACGCCAAAGTTTAAAGATAAAAATAGAATATGTGATAAAAAAATGTTAGAAGATTTAAAAGAATTAAAACCAAATAATATTAGAGAGTGGATAGATAAAAAGATTGTTCAAGGAACAATAGGAACAAAATATATTTCTGGACTTGGTAATAAAAAAAGTTGACTATATGAACAGAAACCTTTAACATCTGATTTAGCAAATGAATTACACAAACCTATAATTAAAAAGTTTCCTAAGAGGAAAGTGATTGCTCATGGTATTGATCAATTCTGGGCATCTGATTTAATTGATATGCAAAAATATTCTAAACAGAATAAAACATTATAGGTATATTCTAGTTACAATTGATGTTTTTTCAAAGTTCGCCTTCGTTGCGTTATTAAAAAATAAAACTGCTTTAGAAGTTACAAACGCGTTTAAAGAAATTATAAAGTCAGGTAGAAAACCAGAAAAGTTATGGACTGATAAGGGGAGTGAGTACAAGTCAGTTTTTAAAAACTTTCTAAAACAAAACAATATAGAAGTGTATCATACAGAAAATTTAGAAAAATCATGTATTGCTGAACGTTTCATAAGAACTCTAAAAGAAAGAATATCTAAATACTTTACAGCTTATAACACAACTAAATATTATGATGTGTTAAATCAAATTGTAAATGAATATAATAACACTTTCCATAATACTATAAAGATGTCACCAATAGAAGGAAGTAAAAAAAAAATGAATCAGATATTTATGAAAGAGTTTTTATGGAAGAACCATGTGAAAAGAAACCAAAGTACAAAGTGGGAGCCCGTGTAAGGATTACAAAATACAAGAAACATTTTGAAAAAGGATACACTACAAATTTTACTAGTGAAATATTTATAATTGATAAAGTATTACAAACTAACCCAATAACTTATAAGATCATGGATTTAAACGGTGAGGAAATTCAAGGTTCCTTCTACGAGAATGAATTACAAAAGACTAAATTTTAAAATCTTAAAAATGGATATGAATAAATTTATCAATGATATCTTAAATGAGTATATTCCTAAATCTAAAGTAATCTCTTTTTATACTTTATTAGAAAAATATAATTTAAATACAAATGATTTTGTTTATCATGATAATAATGAAGAAAACTCAAAAAATGCCAATAGATAAATTAAAAGAAAATTAGCCACTACCATGACAGAATTAGAAAATTTTGACTTAGGAGAAGTAGTAAGTAGCTTGAGATAATGAAATCAGATTTTCAAAGTAGAGATGAATTTATTAGATTTGTATGTGACAGATATAATATGAAAAGATCTACGATTGATAGATATGTTCACTTTGGTAAGATGTGTGATTTTAAAAAGAATTAATTACATGTGATCTCACTTTCCGAGAAATTATGCAAAATGTTAAAGAAATTGAATATATTTTACTTCATTAAAATGGGGAATGTGAATATTGTAAAAAAAAATCAAAACGAAATACAATTTAGAAAAACATATCAATGCTGTTCATAGAATAGATGATGATGATTGTAAGTATTGTTCTGAATGTGGAGAGTTAAAAAGTTTAAGTGAGTATTATAAAACTAAATATAATACTTACAGAAGTAATTGTAAAGAATGTCAAAATAAATATAATAATGAACAAGAACAATGTTTAGAATGTAAAAAATGGATAACAAGAAGATATATGAAAAGACATGAAAAATAAACATAATGCAAAAATGTATAATAGTTGCTGTTAACATATAATCTGAGATGTGTGATCCTTTTGGCCTCTCATCTCAGAAAATCAACTGGTTTATAGGACCTCTTTATTTTAACGTTTTTAAATGAAAATATAACTTATTATCAAAATCTGAATAATCAATAAAAAACCAATTATTTGAGATTTTATAAACCAAAAATAAATCTATTACTAGAGTTATAATAATTATAACTATGTGTTCCATTTTTAATGTATATTTTTTATTTAATTTTTATTTTATTGAAAATATTTGTCCCGGTATCTAATGTTCTTTCTACTTTATGTAATATCTTTGGTACTTTCTCCGCATCAGAAAAATTTTCATTTCCGGAATATATCTTTCTTACTTTTTTAATATTTTGTGGATAACCTAATGCTTTAAAATAATTTACTTTATAAAAAAAAACTAAGTGTAATGGAATATTGACATCATTTACTGAATTATCTTCTATGACTTTTTTAATTTCTTGTTTTTTCATTAAATTCATATTTGTCTATATTTAAAAATAACTTGCCTCTTCATCTTGATCATCATTATAACATTTCCATCTTTTCTGATATACTTATTTTTCTTTTTTTAATTTCTTCTCCCATATTCAAAGTTTATTGATTCTATCGATTCATTAATCCCTCTTACTTCTTTTAATAATGCAAAATTTTACTTTTAATCTGATTTCCCATCATTTACTGTTATTTTTTCATATTAGATTAAATTCATTTTGTCTACATATTATTATTTGAAATAACATTTCCATCTTTATCTGATATACTTATTTTTCTTTTTTTTAATTTCATATAAGATCATCCCATATTCAAAGTTTGTTGATTCTATCGATTCATTAATCCCATATACTTCTTTTAATTGTTTATAAAATTCTGGTGTATTGTTTTTGTTGTTATTAAAATATTAGATATATTTTGTCTTATTTGATTTGAAATAATTTTTGTTGTATGAGCTATAATAATACATTGAATATTTGTATGTCTTCCATTTAAAAATAGATCATTTACTACTTTAGAATTTTTTATCTCGTTTTCTACATCATCTAGAATCACAGTTGCATTGTTTATATGTTGTATATCTTTTAAACTTTCGATAATTCTATTTTGATTCCATTCTTCTCGGTGAGGAGAACAAACAAAATAGTCGGAAATATTAAACTTTTCTAAATAATTCTTTTTCAACCAAAATGATTTACCAGTTCCACTTCCTCCATAGATTATAAAATGATTATTTGAATAATTACATGTATCATTTAATACAGTAGAATCTTTAGGAGCCTCTAATAATGTTCTATGTTTTGTTTTCTTTTCTTTTTGGATAAATTAAAAATTTATTGCCTCATTAACTTCTTCAGATATTATTTTTCTAACATCTCTCCTTCCATAAGTTAGATAAATAAAAGATAATACGAATGTTATCAGCAAAAATAATATAACCATTTTAAAAGAAATATTTTATCAACGGAGTTTAACAAATTCTTCTATTGGAATTATAGTACTTTTTATTCTTCCTCCATCAATTCTTTTCTTTTATATATTTTTTGATTTTGTGGAAATAGAGTTTCCATTACCACTAACCTTTTGATAATCTTCTTTGTACCAACAGTAGTTCCCTCAACTATTGCTTTTTTGGCAATTTGTTTTGCTGAATCTTGAACTACTTCTTTTACTGCTTGTGATGTAACAGTTGAGATAATTGAATCTAGTAACCCTTTACCTTGATAATATATTTTATTTGAGTGATTATTTTTAGTTTTTGAATAGTAATACATTTTTAATGAGAAAAAAATAAATTATGTAATATAAGCATACAGTTTTCGTAATTGAGTTTTGTTAACAAAGTTTTTATCATATAAAGTTTTAAAATCCTTTCTAATTCTTTATCAACTCCATTATTACCAGCTTCCTTACTAGCTAACAATAAATCCATTCTTTTAACTAAGTCATCTGGATTACAAGGAATTATTATTTGTGATTGATTTATTCCATTGCCTCTTATTCCTTGAATAATAGGTTTTAGATAGTCATCCCATTTAACACCTCGTTTATTTCCTTTTACTCTTCCTTCATTATCATACAATGCCTTTGTATTTTGTAAGATATCTGTATAGTTATTGATATCTTCATTTGTGATTAAGTTACGATCAGGTTTTAGTTGAGTTAGTAATTCCCAAAGACCCTCAGATCCTTCATATTGTTTATCATTTACAATTATATCGTTGTTTGAGATTTTTAACATCTTGTTTCCAATTATTAATCTTTGATCTATCATCTTTGGACCAAAGGTTGAATCATATACTTTATTTTTATTCATTGATGAGGATAAATATTTTTGAGCTAAGGATCCAAGTTTATAAGTATTTCCTTTATCATCTATTATGTGATCAATTGGTTCGTGATTGAGTAAGGGTTGAATCTGCTTTTGAATTATCTCTCTAGTTTCTTTATTATCATCAAGTAAGGGTTGAAGCTGTTTTATATTCTCTTCCTTTTTATATTCTTCTCCTATACGTTCAGATATAAATCTATCTTTTAATTCATTTCTTAAATTAACATATTTATTAACTAATTCTTTTGTTTTATTCCAATTACTTATTTTTTGAAAAGTCATTTTTAATGATTAATTTTTAAATGACTCTCGAATTTCATTTCTACCCTTTCTTTTAATTCTTCTTCATCTGTTTCATTTCTCCTTCTAATACTTTCTCTATAAATATTAAATTTATTCTGTTCATCTAAAATTAGTTGATATTCAGAATGATCGATATGATCGTTATTCAATGCTTTACTAATTAATGAATCAATTGTATTTAGTTAACTTTCTGCTAATGTATATATTTCTCTGTGTTTCTGTTCCTTCTTTTTTAGTTTCTTATTTATTTTATTTGTGATAATAGATAGTCCTCCACACACAGCAGATACAGCAGATAATGATAAGGATACCGGTAAAAGAAAAACTGTAGGAAGAGTTGTTACACTAGAAATACCACTCAAACTAGAAACACTATTTAAACCTAGATTAGTATAATATAAAGCATTGTTTGCTTTTTTATATTTTTTTGATAAAGTTCTTCTTTGTTCTGATTGTTCTTGTAAATATTTTTTTACCTCTCTAATATTGTTCAATCTATGATTACTTATATTAGTAGATTTAACATTAGACATTTCAACATATTCGTTTTCTAAAATGGGAGCAGTTGGTTCTACTCTATTAGCTTCAAGTTCAATTCTAGGATATATCTTTTCAATAACTTTTTCTTCATCCATTTTTAAAGAAATTAATTTAGATTAGAATAAGATATTTAAAAGAGGTATATGTTTTGTGATATCTGAAATTATCCCATCACCTGTAACAAAATCATTATCTGTTTTATTATGAACGTATAATCCATCTCCAACATTTTCTAATGATTTTCCTTTTATTTCATTTGTATGAGATAGATAGATCCCATCACCAAAGTCTTTTACTTTATAAACTTGTCCATTTCTCTTCAAATAAATTCCATTACCAAATATTCTTTTGACCCCTTCAGAAATTCCCGATGTTAAACCAGCAACACCAATTGTTTTTAATATACTGTGGTGCAGCTTTCTTAATCAAAGGCAATGCAACTGTTCTTAATCCAGATAATAATGCACCTAGAAATCCACCTTCTACTCTATTTTGATTATATTTTAGTTGAGCATATGATAATTTTATATTTACTGCTTTACCATCTTGAAATGCTTTATTCATTTTATTAACTTGTGACTTAGAGCTATTTTATCATCACCATTATCTTCAATTCTAATAGTTTATTTTTTATAGCACGTAAGATTTTATCTTGTTGATTATTCGATAATTTTACACTGTATTCTTCGTATTTTGTGTTAGTCATTTTTTAATGTGAAATTTTAATTTCTAATATGAAATTTCAGAAATGTGTTTTCTAATGGAAGATTGTCCCCATTTGCATCTTTTATTTTTACTTTAAAATCTCTTATTTTATTCTTTATCGGAAAATATATTAAATTATGTGGCTTTTCATTTATAATTAATCCATCAAGTAAGAAAGAATAAATTACAGATGATTTTTCGCCTTTGACTTTAACTTTTATTGAAATTCTTAATTGAAGACTATTGTCTCGAAACTGAAAATAAAATTATGCTGTATCTTCTTGTTTTGCTATTATACGAGTTAGAGATTTAGTTGTATAATTTCCTTCATCTAATTTAAATAATTTCCATTCACCATTGTTAACCTGATATTCGAGAACATTATTTGTTTCATCAATATTAAATGAAACATCTGAGTGAAACAACACCAAAGCAATTTCACAGTTTTCGCAATTAATTGGATTATCAAATTTTGTCTCTAGTGCATTGTTAAGTGTAATAGTATAACTTTCTTTCTTTGTCATATTAATCACATGACTCATTCGCTTATTTACTTCATGATTATGCTTTTTCATCTCGCTTAAAATCTCTTTTCCTATTTCATTATCTATATTTATTCCGTTATCGATATTTATTCTATCCTTCTCAGTAACTCGACCAAATTTATGTGCATTCATTTTTAACATTAAGAAAAACAGTAAAAGTTTGATTGGCATTTTTAAAGAATAGAAATTAGATTATTTCTCTCGAATATGAAATCTGATTGTAATTTCTTCTCCCCTTAGATTTAATAAATTATCATTTTGATCAGCTATCTTAATATAAAAATCTATAATTGTATTTGTTGAAATAGGAAGATAAATTGGATTAGTTGGTTTTTGAATAATCTTATATCCTGGAGATACTTTTGGAAAGAAAGAATAAATAACAGAATCTTTTAATCCATTGACAATTGAACCATCTATATTATTTGTATGAATAAAAATACTATTTATAGCTAATATATTAACAATGTTTTCAGATTCAACTAATCCACTTTCATATTCTTCATTTGTAAATCCTAAAATAGATTTTAATGAGTTTTGACTTTTAAATAATATCTTATAACCTGACTTAATATCTAAAATAGATTTAAATGTATTTAGATTTGGAATGAGTTCGAATGCATCTTCATCATCTTTAGTTTTTAATTGTCTTTGTATTTCTTTATTTAGTCCTTGAAATTCATAAGTTCCTGTTGGGATTTTTATTTGTTTAGTTTTATTTGACTTTAAGTTTGTGTATTCAAATATATTATTATGATGAGAAATATTAGGAAAAGAGTAATATGTTTCTAAATCTACCAATGCCATTTCATATTGTTTATCAGGATTTAAGTTTAAAGTTGGATTGAAAATTGTTTTAAATTCAGATTTATTGCTACTAACTATGATCTGTTGATGTTCTTTTCGGGATGTATTTTTGATTAGTTGATCAAGTTTTTCATTGATACTTTTTAAAATACTTACTTCCATTTCTACAATAGAATTTGAATAATAAAAATTATCTATATTATGTCTATATTTACCATTGTCAATATCTGACTCATTATCTATGACCAAAAAGTTATATGGTTTTCCCATCATGTATTACACAACTTTTGAATTCATTAAATGGCATATCGTTAGATGCATGATCTTGATACATCTGTTGAATGTTTTTATTATCTTGTTTAAACAAACATATAAAGTTACTGTTCTCTCTAATTGTTTGTCTCGGCAGACGAAAGTAATTTTGACTTAAATAAAAACAGTCTACATCGCTGTGTCTACCTCTGGTATAATAGTCGTTACATTTGTTTTGTTTTTCTAATAATACATCATCAAAGATCATTAAATTTTTACCAGTTGATTTTAAATCTTTAGGTTCAATAACATCATTTTCATTTTCAATAATATTCACATTTAATAGGATATTTAGTTTTAGGTAATGTTTTCATTAATTCATATGGATTAATTTCTTCATCGATTATCGATTGGCTATTGTTAAATAAGTTGAAGATTGTTTCTTTGCCTAAGTTATTATCGAATCCTGCTTTCAAAATTTTATATTTAGGTTGAAAGAGAGACTTACCATAAACAACTAAGTTATCATAATCTAACAAATCTGGTTTTAACAATAAGTTTAATAATAGATTAGTCTTCCCACAACGGGATTTACCAACAATTAAACCACTAATTGAATTAGGGAGAATAGGTGAATTTTTTTTTTTGTTTGGAGTTTTCCAATCTAAATTTATATCCATTTTATTAAAGAAGAAAAAAAGATAAAACAGAAGACAAAACAAATAAGGGATTTTGGGAACCAATCATTACTCATCCACAGACACATTTGTGTTTCGTTGTATTACAACTCATCAGTGTGGCTATAGAGTATATTATATTCAGTTAGTCAGTTGTCAAGTGATGAAAGTTCAAACCAACCACCCACAAATACTTAACAATCTCTGATTTGTTTATAACAGAAAATTGTTAAGTCCAAATGGTGGTCATGAAAAGGCAACCTGATTTTGGAAGTCAGAAAGAGTAAGAGCGTGCAATGTGCTAATGTCTCAATTTTACTTTGGAACTTATCTACATAAATAGTCCGTGTCCTAATAGGCCCAGCATGTCGAATAGTGTGGGTGTTTACTGGGACCCGGGTCCAAATAACCACTTCGTTTATATTTATAATAATTTTCCTAAAATCTTTACATTTAATGATTAACTTAAGTTAAATTCGTTTTTAAATTAAATGCATTGAGGTCTTCTTTTATTTTTTTCAAACTGAAGTTGTGATAACACAAGTATAATATCCTTCTTCAAAGGATCAATAAAGATCATTGAGTTGAATTTAAAATTGATTAAAAAAATTTTTTTTATCATACATAATATAATCCCCTTGCTATAAAGGCTTTTATGCCCGTCATCAATGTGCCATGCATTGTAAACATCCTTCATTACCTATCCATTGTAATGGAATAAAACATAACCTGTCTTCTCTTCATAACTCCACCCTCTGTACAACACAGCCTTTGTTCCATTGGATGACTGGTCTGTCACTGGGCAATTAGGAATTGAAGTCTTTTGGACTCCGCTCACATCCTTTCTTGATGTTGTAAGTTGCAAGCAATCACCTGGCATTTTTAATAGACCGGGTACGTATCGCGATCGAGGGACTAGGTGTGAATAGCTTTATTGCCCCCTGTCTTGCATTGGCTGTATCCATTGGGTCTTGAGTGGCGGCGGCGGTCAGCCACGCCCGTGCGCTCACTGCCTCAGGCTAAATGGTTTCTATGTGTCCCTATTTCTTGCATTTTATTTTTCGTAAATTTATTTTGGAATTTCTGCACCATACTGAATGAGCTCCCTTGGTGATCACCCCCCCTCCCCATCCCCAAAATAGGCTCACTGCCTCAGGGCTAAATGGTTTCCATGTGTCCCTATTTCTTGCATTTATTTTTTCGTAAATTTATTTTGAATTTCTGCACCATACTGAATGAGCTCCCTTGGTGATCACCCCCCATCCCCATCCCCAAAATAGTTGCCCTGACCTGCTTTCACCTAAATGCCTGTTTTTCTCTATTTTCCGAGCACCGGGCATGTAGGCAGTTACTACTGTATTATATAATATAAAAACTGTTATGGACAATGCGAGTAAACAAGAAAAAAAAATTCTACAAAAGGAACGCAATCATTCCGTCCTTGTAGATGAGTAGTATAGATTTTACTTGTACAGACCACACTCTATTATTATTGTCTCTATTTTAAGCTATTTGTATGTGTGCATGTGCATGTATGTGTGTTTAGAAGTAGATATATTGAGTTTGGTATCCATGGATGTGTTTACTTTCTCTATGCAAGTGGCTCCCTCCTCTACGGACATGTTTTTTTATGGTCTCTATGCAAAGGCGGACATACTGTTTGTCTGGAATTATAATTTTGTCTCTTTTATTCAACCGACATGCTTTTAAAGCACGTCAACACAGAACATTTATCAGTCTAGACATGTTACAACAAAAAAGGCCGAATCCTGTCATATTCTAGGTGAAGCGTTTTTTTTATTGAGTTGTAATGGAAAACCCTATAACAGCTTGTTATGATTTTAGAGGGAAGCAACAAACAATTTTTGTCTTAAATAAATGGCAATGAATATTGACTGGGAAGAAACAAATAGGAATAATTCTAAAATGTTGTCAAAAAGTATAAGAGGGTTAATTGTGGGAAAGTCTGGGTGTGGAAAAACAAATCTTTTGTTTAATCTAATGTTAGACAAAGACTTATTAGATTATGATAATTGAATTGTATATGGAAAAAGCTTATTTCAACCAAAATATAAAATAATGAAATGTGGGTTTGATAATAATCTAAATAAAGAATCAATTCTTACGTGTTCAATATTGAAAATGAAATAAAGGAAAAACAGAATATGTCCTTATCAATTTATAAAACAAATAGGTGAAAGAATGAATTATGAAAATCCAATTAAATGTGAATTCTTTGAAAACTCTGAAAATATAATTGATCCTAAAGAAATGAAATCCACAGATAAAAATCTGATGGTATTCGATGATGTATTACTAGAAAAACAAAACAAATGTAACGACTATTATACCAGAGGCAGACACAGCAATGTAGACTGTTTCTATCTAAGTCAAAATTACTTTCGTCTGCCAAAGACAAACAATTAGAGAGAACAGTAATTTTATATGTTTGTTTAAACAAGATAATAAAAACATTCAACACATTTATCAAGATCATGCATCTGAAGATATGGATTTGAAGGAATTTAAATCACTGTGAAATATGTTGGACATAACCATATAATTATTTGGTCATAGACCATTCATCTCCTGCAAAATTCTGGTAAATATCGACCTAATTTATACGTTTTTTATATTCCAAAAAATGGATAATGAACTATTAAAAGAAAATAATGAATTATTAAAACAGTTAATTAATAATACATCTCCAAAAAGAAGATTATCAGATGATTGTTAGTAGGAATGAATCCAGAATTCAACACCACATTTAACCCTCCATTACAATTGGATAAGAACTAAACAATATGAAATTGCATTAGTGGATCTATTATTATTCAATTCCAAATATAGCATCTCATAATAATATAATTGAATATGAAAAGCAATTCAGAAAATAAAATTATCATTTTTCCAAAGGGGTCATATGAATTTAAAGGTTTAGATAAAACAATAGAAAGACGATTGAAAGAGAATGATGATGATGATGCATTCACTTTAAAACCAAATCTGAATACATTAAAATCAATTCTAGATATTAAAACTGGATATAAAGTTAAGTTTTCTCATAATAGTAGTATTAAAACGGTCTTAGGTTTTACTAATGATGTTTATGGCCCAGGAATACGTGAATCTGAAAATATTAGGTAGTAGTTTTACTTAAAACGTAATGGAAATATTGTCAAAATTAAAAATCATGGATCAGGATTATATTGATCTCCAAAACAAGTACCAGAATTAGAAACTGTTGGTGATGGTGTCTTTTTAAGAAATGATGGTAATGAATGGTATGATGGAAGTGGCGTTATAGGTGATTTAGTAAAAGATATTCCATTCTTAAATATTTCATTTTAATTCTGTTTATTTTTTATCAATAAAAATGGATGAGATTGACGTTGAGAAGATTTATCCCCGATTGAATAAGAGCCAACTGCGCCTCCAATCGAAAATGTTTATATAGATATAAAACATGATAATACTACTTCAAATATTGGATTAGAGCATATAAAAGATATTAAGAATGAGTTGGAAAAAAATAGTGAAATTAGAAGAAGTTTAAGTAAGAACTATTTGAAAGCAAGTAATGCTTTACATTACACAAATTATGGATTAAATGTTGTTTCTACTGCATCTGGAGTGGCGAGTATTTCTAATTCCAGTATCTGTTATTTTAGGAGCTGTTTCTGCTGGCGCTGAGTATTCAGTATTATTACAAATAAATTAATTAAGAAGTTTAAAATTAAAGAACAAAAGCATCGTGATATATATAATCTAGGTCAAAATAAATTAAATACTATTCAATCCCTTTTATCTAAAGCATTAAATAATAATCATATTTCAAATGAAGAATTTGATCTAATCTTAAAAAAACAAAGTCATCAATTTTGTAAAGAAGATATTCGAAGAAATAAGAATAATAAATTAGACGAACAAAAAGGAAAAAATGATTTGAAAATCAACTAATGATATGATGAATGAGCTAAACAAAAAATAATGTAATTAAAATGTTTTTCACAAAAGAATCAATTGCTGAGAACCGCGATGAATTAGTTGCTGAATATTTAAAAACAAAAAGAGATTTAAAAAATAGATTTATATCAGAAAGAATTGGTGATGAATATAAAAAGGAAGAAGTTGTAAAACAAATGCAACCATTGATTGAAAAACAAGATGAACAAATACAATTTTACTATTCAAAGAATATGTTTACAAAAGCAATAGAGATAGACTTGATGAAACATTAGTGCTAGGAGATTTACCTAGAGAATATTTAGGACAAAAAAGATAGTGATGTAACATATGGTATAAAGATAGATAAAGGAAAATTCTATATATAGGTGATAAAGAAATCAAAGTTGTTACTAATGATATTATTATTAATAATAACAAATTTCAAGGAACAAAAGGATTGTGGAATTTACTAATGGTAAAAGAACCAGATGATTTTACTTCAAGTGATTATAATAAATATAAAGAAATCATGAAAGAACCAATGTACTTAGAAATTCGGAAACAGGTAGATTAAAATCTAATGGTGGGAAGAAATGGAAAAGTATTTTTTTTAGGTAGAGTAGCAAAGGAATTATATACAGGTGAGGGAATTAATACAATTATAATTTCCTTATGATCCTGTTGAATTAATCAAAAGAATGGATTTATTATTTGCAGAAAAAGAAGCTGGTAATAATGGATTAGAACAAGAATTTAAAAGAAATATTTAAAGCGTTATATCAGAAGAAACTTATTAATAAGAATGAACTTAAAAATCTTAATGATAAAGCAAATGTTGTTTAAATTTATTTTTTTACTATCAAAAATGTATTATTATGAAAAAAGTAAACGTAATGGTTATTATAAAGGTGAAGGAATTATAGATTCATTAATGTCTGCAGTTACTAGCACTGTTGCAAAAGAAGTTGCAACCGACATTGCTAAAAACGCATTAACAAAAGTAGGTAATAGAGGATCACAAAAAGTTATTGATAAAAATAATTCCACCTAACAAAGGTAATGGTTTAGATGCTAGATCTAGAGAAATTCTTGCTAAACACACAACTCCAATACAGGATTATGTAAAACTCCTCTGAGGAGGATTTATTCATATATTTCATTAATTTCAGGTATATTATTCATAATCTCTGCAAACCCTAAATCACATTCTAATAATTCTGAATATTTCATACATAGATTATAAAACTTAATATATTTAATTAATGTTGATAATTTTATTTTATATCTTTCCTCAATAAATATATTATATTCATCATTAGTTTTATCACTAGTACAAAGTACTTTTAATAATTCTAAATATTTTCCAAGATGATAATAATATAATTTATTTTTCTTATCTATATATTTTATTTTATTCATAATGTTATCACATAGATCAAATACTTCTGCAATATCAGATGTATTATTAATTTCCAAACTAGGTTTATCTACTTTTTCAATTTTAGTAAATAATATTTTCTTAATTTATCAATAGGAATTTTTGTCTGTTTGGTTTTATTTTTTTTCGTTAATGATATAATTAAAGTTAGAAGTGTTAATACCATAGTTATTGATTTGAATATAAAATTTAGTTTATAGTTTATTCTCTGAGAATATCACTAATAATTTTTTGTAATTTATTGGTGTCCATTTTTAAATAGTAAGAAATGGAGAGAGGAAAACTTGCACTAAATGTTGTCAATTTAAAACGATTAATGAATATCATGAAAACAATACTAAACCATGTGGAGTAAATTCCCAATGTAAGGAATGTAGAAAACCAGCAAAATGTAATCATTATCAAAATAATAAAGAAAAAATAAAAACAAGCATATAATGAGTTTATTGAAAGAAATCAAATCTATCAAACAAAACTATAAAAAATGCTTCCTATAAAATGGATCCTATAAAAAACCAAACGATTTGATGATATTATTCATGAATATATTATTGATGATATAAATGAAGAGGATTATATTAAATATATTAAACAACTTAAAAATAAAGTTGATTTAACTAACACACCAATAAAGCTTTAAATAATTATATCATGTGAATTTAGAACACCATTAGCATTTGATTTAGTAACTGCTTATTATAATGCATCAATACAAACTATAAAATATACGAATAATATTAATAAATATTTTGATATGTACCAAACATTTTTAATGCATGGATAGATAACTTTCAAGAAAGAGGTAGTGGATTTATATTTGATAAATAATTCAATCAAAGTAAAAAATATATAAAGTTGGTTATCTAAATGCATCATCTTATATTCCTACTCCATTTAAATCTCGTAATATAATTAAAGTTAAAAACATAAATGATAATAAATGTTTTACATGGTCTATATTATCAAAAGTATATCCAGCTGATGTTTATGTAAATAGATTAACAAAATATAAAAAATATGAAGATAAATTAATATGAAAGGAATAGAATATCCTGTATGTATTAAAAATATTCCAAAAGTTGAAAAAAATAATATTGGTTTAAGTATTAATGTATTTGCATTAAATAATCCAAAAGATAAGTTATCTATCCATCGAATTTATACTTCAGATGTAACATATGAAAATGTTGTTGATTTATTATATTTAGAAAATGAAACAAATACACATTACTCATTAAATAAAAATCTTGATAGTTTTCTTTTGGGATAAATCCAATAATCAATCTTTTGTTTGTAGGAATTGTATGACTACATTTATTTGAAAAGATACATTAGATAACCATAGAAAATATGTTTAAATCATAAACACTGTAATACTATAATGCCAAACGAAAATAATAATATTCTTAAATTTAAAATTATCATTATAATTCTAGACTGTCATTTGCAATATATTTTGACTTTGAATCTAATAATATACAATTCCAACTGTTAAATCAAATTCAAAATACTCATATACAAATAAAATATTTAAACAAAAAATTAATAGTTTTGGTATTTATGTAAAATCTGATTATCCCAATATATATAAATCAGAATATATTTCATATGTTGGAGAAGATGCAAAGAAAAAATAATAAAATATTATATGATTTATGATGATATAATATCTAATTTGAGTCATATAAAAAGCTAAACATGAATTAACACCTAAACAAATTAAAACATGATAATGCAACTACATGTAATTGTTACATGTGTGGAATTGAATTCACAGATGATATTTGTAAAATAATTAACATAATCATTATACATCAAAATATAGAGGAGCAGCATGTCAATCATTTAATACAAAAGAAGGTAAATCAACTAAATTAATTCCAGTGTTTTCTTATAATGGATCTAATTATGATTTTCACTTCATCATAAAAGAGTTAATGAAATATGAAGATGATTATAATAAAGTTAAAGTATTATCGAAGACTTCTGAAGAATATATTTAAATAGAATTTGGTAGATTATTATAAAAAGTTAAGATTTTTAGATTCATATAGATTTTTAAGTAAAGGATTAATAGGGATAGCAGAATCATTAGATGAATTTCCAAGGTTATCTGAAAATATAAATGAGATAAATTTATTAAAACAAAAAGGTTTTTATCCATATGAATATATTGATTCAATTGATAGATTAAATGAAACAGAATTACCACCAATAGAAATTTTTTATTCAACATTAAAAAAGAAGGAATAACAGAAAATGATTATAATCATGCTAAAAAAAGTTTGGGAATATTATAATTGCAAAAACATTTAAAGATTATCCTGAATTATATCTAAAAACAGATGTATTGGATTCTTGCAGATGCTTTTGAAAAGTTTAGAGAGTTCTTTCTGAACACCATGAAATAGATCCTTGTTACTGTTATTCAGCTCCTGGTTAACATGGCAATGTGGTTTAAAATACACTGGAGTAGAATTAGAATTACTTACAGATAAGGATATATGTTATTAATGTTTAAAAATGGTATAAGAAGTGGTTTCTCAGAGCATTAGGACGTAGATATGTTAAAGCATATAATAAATATACGTCTAACTATGATAATGGATGGAAGAATAATTGATAAACACGAAATGGAAGAATGTTTAGAAATAATCAAAAACGGAGGCAATTTAAATGATTTTCTAAAAGAAAAATATCTTCTATATTTAGATGCTAATAATTTATATGGATGGGCAATGAGTCAAAAACTACCAACAGGAGATTTCAAATGGGAAAATGATGAGAATATTATTTACATATTCCAAAAGGTAGAGGATGTATTATTGAATGTGATCTTGAATATACAAAGAAAGTAAAATTGAAAACAATAAAATATCCATTAGCTCCTGAAAAAATGAAAATAACTAAAGAAGAACTTTCAGATTATCAATTAGATTTATTAGAAAAAGAAGATAGAACTTTAGGAAATGAAGAAAAATTATTTTTAACATTGAAAGATAAAAATATATATGTTATACATCATAGTATTTTAAAAGAATATATAAAATTAGGAATGAAAGTTTAAAAAAGTATATAGAACAATTTCATTCAATGAATCTGATTGGTAAAAAATATATTGATTTTAATACTGAACAAAGAACTAAATCAAAATCATCATTTGAAAAAGATTTATGGAAATTAATGAATAATGCTTTATGGAAAAACAATGGAAAACATAACAAATAGAAGTGAAATAAAATTATTTATAGATAAAAAAAGAAATACAAAAACATATTAACAAACCGAACTTTAAAGATTCAATAATATTTAATGAAAATTTTTTTGGAATAGTTAATAATGTATAACATCTATTAAATTTAATAAACCAATTTATTTAGGAATGTGTATTTTAGATTATAGTAAATTATTAATGTATCAATTTTACTATGATGTTGTTAATGAGTTATGGCCTAATAATGAATTAGTTTCGTCAGATACAGACAGTATTTTTCTATTTATTAAAAACAAAAGATGTTTATGAAGATTTAAAGAAGTATTAGATTATTTTTACATCAGATTATCCTAAAGAACATCATTTACATTCAATTAAAAATAAAAAATTGAAAATTTAAAGATGAATTAAATACAAAAATTACTGAATGAAATTGTATTTCTAAGAAGTAAAGCATATTCATTCACAATAATAGATTTAAAAGAAATAAAAAGATTAAGGAATTGGAAAAACAACTATTGAAAAAGATATAAAATTTGATGATTATAAAAATTTTTATTTAATGAATAAATTAAAATGAATACAATGTATACAATTAATTCTGAAAACATGAAATGTTTACAAAGGAAGTAAATAAAAAAGTATGTCACCATTTGATGATAAAAGATATATTTTAGAGGATGGAATAAATACACTTCCTTTTTATAAATCATTTTAGAATTTTAAATTTACTTCCATCATTTTGGAATTGTATAATTCTATCAGAAACAATTATAGCATATGCTTCTATGTTTGGTTCAAATTTTTTTATCAAAATTCATTTTTAACTGTAATATCAGTAATACCACCTTAATACTATCAGATTGATTACTAACATCAATAACAAATAATGGATATAAATCTTTATAATCAAATGATGAAATATTAGGAGTGGAATCCATACCCAAACAATTCTTTTTAAACTTAACAGCTTCTCTAAACATTCTACTAAATTGATTTTCATCAAAATTTAGATTATAATCTATTTCAGGATATCTTCTTGAATTTAAACTTACAACACAATTTTTCACATAGGCATGCCAAAACAATGCTTTATTAAATGATTCTTTATCATGTTCTTTATTTATTTGAAATCCAATAATAATATATCTTTTTTTTTTGTTGCTACTTGTTGATAGTATAGACGCCAATCAAATGTATTTCCTTGTGGAATTGGGGAAACATTTTCTCCATGTAGTTTTTATAAACGATAGTGTAATTAACTTTATTTTTTATTGCTTGCATTAATTTATTTTCATATTCTAGACTTGGTTTCACATGTGGAACAAACCATGATAACTTATTCAATTTTACCATCCACCTTTTGTCATTGTAACGCAGTTTCGATCTCTTTTTTCCATCTTTGTCAATGGTTTCTAATTCTTTTTGAAACTCAATATGCACTACCATCTTTACTAAGATTGTTTTCTGTATAATGATAATTCATGTTCAAATCCATACATTACCTTGTTATAAGTTTCACCAGAATCCAAAATATGTTTAAGGAAGATACAAAAACTAAAGGTTCCTTTTTTGTTTGGTTTTCCATGATATAATGATGTCTGGTAAGGAATCCATTTCCGCCAAATTGATTAGAATTTATCTTTATACCATAATTGATTTATTCTTTCGGTTTCTCAAAATCTTCTGAATATTTCAAATACTATCATAGTTGTCATTTCTCCAGGATAATTTAAACTTTTCAATTTCCTGTCCACTTACTTTATATTTAATATTACTGAATAAATACATCAACGCATTATTGATCAATGCTACTTTATCTTCTTCTTTATAATGACTTTCAACACCATTGTTATCACTAACTAGTTGTCCTTCAAATTCTCAAATAACTTTCGGATATATCTAAAAACGGATCCTGATTATTAATTTTAATTCATTGTTCATTACTTTTGTTTAAGGAAAAACTACCCACATCGGAGTATATTCCTTGAAGTTCCAACTCTTGTATACTTTTCATCAATAATACAATTTTTCTCAGATTTAATTTATCCATTTTTTAAGAATATTTTTTAGTCAAACATAATTTCTTCATCGATTTATTTTCCGTTGAAAAAGCAATTTTATTTATATAATAAACATCATTGTAACTAGTTATATTATTCAGTCTTATCTACAAAGTAACTTTAGTTTTAATTCTTCTGGGAAAAGATTTTATTGCATAGCTGGTTTTATAATTCTAATACTAAAATCTTTAGTTTTTTTTAATCATCAATCGATATATTCAACCTTTCTAAGATTGGTTTCTGAGACTTTTTTCTGAATATATCCATGAATGACAAATACAGAATCAACAGGGAGGATCTACAACAATTTTCGTATCTGCTGGTAGTTTGGTATTAAATATAAAACAACTATGGTGTGGTTCAACTTTATGTTTTTATTTGCACCAATATAAAATTCACAGTCCACGTCTACGAATGACAGACACGAGAGCTCGCCACCCGCCCGTCCATCTTTCTAAGCCCACTGGGACCATGCCGCCAGCGCCTCGGGCGCAACAGACGATGAAGATTACGTAACTGTTGCGTGTCAAGATGTGGAGGTAAGGCAATGACACAGTTCGCATTGCCACATCAGGGGAAAGGGGGGAGGCAACCCCTCTTATTGGTGTGAATTTTCTCAGGCGGTCTTGCGTTTGTGATCAACTTTCCTCTTTTCTGATTGGCTGAAAAATGAATGACCAATCACACAGTGTTTTCCAACATGTACAGAAGTGATTATACAAATCGCTACATTGTTTTGTCATAGTCATACACTTTCAATTCATTCATTTGCTCAGTTCGCTGGAAATCGATATATCTACCTGCAAGGTTTACATATTTTTCAAAACATCACTTCAAGCACAGCTTCAGACTCAGACCATCATAATGCCTACACGAGGAATTCTCTTGATAACCTTAGCAAACAGAAAACTGCTTAAATCTATTGCTAGTATTGGCATCTAGTCAAAAATGTGTGATTACGAGGAAAAGCCAGTGCAAAATATTTGCATGTTGATTTATTGAAGTGAAATACGAGACATGCCAGTTTCACCGTAGAACCCGGTCTGCTTTGGTGGGTGATTTTTTGTGCTTTTGGTTTGGGCTTTTGCTTTTAGTATGTACATGAGTAACTGTCAAAATAGTCATCCTATGTCATTAAACTTGTACCATCTTGAGATTTTTGATCCAATCTTTAAATTATCTCCTTCCTTAGTTATAAATAAAAATCACTCAAAACCTGTGCAGATCGTCTTTTCCGTTCAATATCTAAATAGTGACGTCGATTTTATTTTTTTTCACGGATATTTTGGATAGTTTTAAAAAAAAGATTTTTTGAAAACAATGTTCAAACTAAAGTTCTCAAAATTTTACAAGATCACATATAAAAAAACCCGACGTCATTCTAATTAACATTGACAAGGGGAACGTGTCTAAAATATAATACAAATCATTCCGTAAATGGCGGAGGAGATAAATTTTAGTGTGAAAAAGCATTTCGAAAAGGTGCAAATAAAAAAATCAAAGAAAATAACACAAAACAAACGCTTCAGATGGGTGTCCCTTGTAGCAGTCCCCTTACATTGTTACAGATGTAAAGAGGATTATAAATCTAGGTTTAGATGTGCACTTTTCGGAAAACCGACGTCAAAATGACCGGTTTTTTGTTGTTTTATTCCCTCCTATTCCTACGCTTGTGCGCGGCTTTATTCATTGGGCAAAGACCGTCTATAACCTACACTATATAGACGGCTGGACTATCTATAACCACCACTATATAAAGACGTCCTTAACCCACTATAGACGTCCTTGGCTGAGTCAAGACTGTCTATAACCTACACTATATAGACGTCCTTGGCTGAGTCAGAACTGTCTATAACCTACACTATATAAGCGGCCTTGGCTAGTCAAGACTGTCTATAACCACTATATAGACGTCTTTGGCTGAGTCAAGACTGTCTATAACCTACACTATATATGACGCCTTGGCTGAGTCAAGACTGACTGTAACCTACTAACCTACACTATATAGACGTCCTTGGCTGAGTCAAGACTGTCTATAACCTACACTATATAGACGTCCTTGGCTAGTCAATGGTCAAGTCGACTGTCCATTTAAAATTAAGCATAACACACCATCTTCTCAGACAGTGTTAAGAATTTACGGCCTTTTGACTGTTTTACCTACAAGACTTTTTGTAAAAAGAAGTACCCATAACCTTTTTCTTCCATAAACTTGTAGATAAATGATCGTTCCTTGGCAAAATATACCTTTCGTCAAATTCTGTCTATAACCTTTCACTATCTAGACGCTTGGCTGAGTCAAGACTGTCCTTCCTCAACCTCCCCACACCGTCACACAAGTTGTCATCTACAGCATGCCAAGACCGTATTTATATCCATACAAAAGTACAAAGAAATATAGACGATTTTACGCTCGATGGCTGAGTCAATTGAGCTTTAGTGTCAATCTTGGTGTTGCAGTGTTCATCTTAAAAAATTTATTTGTTTGAGGCAATCACTCTAGCTTTTTTACTACCTCATCTTCTCAGACTGTGATCAGAACAGGTAATTTATCAATACGTGAAAATTTTGGCTGTTTTAACATAATAACCTTTACCTCAAGCACACAGCTAAAAGAGTTGCAAAACTACATTTTTAGTAATAAGTAACGTTGAGTAGATACACATCGTACTAAGTATTTGTCAATATAGATTATGTCTTCCATAAACTTATGTAGATAAATGATCGTTCTACCCGAATATGTAAATAGGTTGTGTAACAAAAAAGGTTATACCTTTCGGTCCCAAATTCGCCTTAGTCCATGTTGCTTATGTATAGCTTATAATATAAGTTTATTATTATAAACTAGAAATTTTGCTGTTTCTGTCTTCCTAGGACCGGTTTCTTAGGCAGACAGCACTTACTACCCCGTCCTTGTCATGTGGTCACAATCCTTCCTCATCACCTCTTATGTATAGGTTGTGTATAACCACACCGTCACACAAGTTGTATCTACAGCATGGAAATAGAGCATTATATTATATCCATACAGGAAAAAGTACAAAAGAAATAAGTCAAGTTTGTTTGCACACGTTTTTATTTAACAGTTTCTTCTCCGATATTTAGTAACAAGAAAACTTATGTAACTGCTAGAGAGTTGGGGCTTTAACACAATGTCAATCAATGTGTGAGATGATGCAATGTTCATCTTGAGCATAATCGTTATTTGTTTGAGGCATATCCGCTCTAGGTCTTTTCTTTTTTCTTTTTCAGACCTCATCTGGTTATTATGCAGGCGATTGCTTGCTTGTGATCAAGAACAGGTGGCAAATTTCTTTGTATCAATACAGCAAACATGATGAAAGGCCCCCAACAATATAGGTGTAACATATGTATACTTATGTTATAGCTTAGGTTTAGTGTGTATAGGTTGTGTAAAAATACAGGTTGTGTACAGCCTAAAGAGTTGCTGAAAAGAATTTTTTTTGTGTATATTAATTACAATAGTAATAAGTTGTGCTCAACGTTTGTGTATAGCTTATGTATAGGTAGATACATCGTACTAAGTGTTGTGTATAGGTTGTGTATAGGTTGTGTATAGGTTGTGTATAGGTTGTGTATAGCTTATGTATAGGTTATGTATAGGTTGTGTATAGGTTGTGTATAGGTTGTGTATAGGTTGTGTATAGGTTGTGTATAGCTTATGTATGTTGTGTATAGGTTATGTATAGCTTATGTATAGGTTGTGTATAGGTTGTGTATAGTATGTATAGGTTGTGTATAGGTTGTGTATAGGTTGTGTATAGCTTGTGTATAGCTTGTGTATAACTGTATAGCTTATGTATAGGTTATGTATAGCTTATGTATAGGTTGTTGTATAGCTTATGTATAGCTTGTTGTGTATAGGTTGTGTATAGCTTATGTATAGGTTGTGTCATAGCTTATGTATAGGTTGTTGTATAGCTTATGTATAGCTTGTGTATAGGTTGTTGTATAGGTTATGTATATAGCTTATGTATAGGTTGTGTGCTTATGTATAGGTTGTGTATAGCTTATGTATAGCTTGTGTATAGGTTGTGTATAGCTTATGTATAGGTTGTGTATAGCTTATGTATAGGTTGTGTATAGGTTATGTATAGGTTATGTATAGGTTGTGTATAATAGCTTATGTATAGGTTGTGTATAGGTTGTGTATAGCTTATGTATAGGTTGTTGTATAGCTTATGTATAGCTTATGTATAGGTTGTGTATAGGTTGTGTATAGGTTATGTATAGGTTGTTGTATAGTTGTGTATAGCTTATGTATAGCTTAGTTATGTATAGTTGTGTATAGCTTATGTATAGCTTATGTAATTCATGTATAGGTTGTGTATAGGTTGTGTATAGTTGTGTATAGCTTATGTATAGGTTATTGTATAGCTTAATGTATAGGTTGTGTATAGGTTGTTGTAAGTCAATAGCTTGTGTATAGATGGTTGTAAGTCAATAGCTTATGTATAGGTTGTTGTAAGTCAATAGCTTATGTATAGGTTGTTGTAAGTCAATAGCTTGTGTATAGATGATTGTTGTAAGCTTATGTATAGGTTGTGTATAGCTTGTTGTATAGGTTGTTGTATAGCTTATGTATAGATTGATTGTTGTAAGTTGTGTATAGGTTGTGTAAGTCAGGTTGTTGTAAGATTATTGTATAGGTTGTGTATAGGTTGTTGTAAGTCAATAGCTTGTGTATAGATGATTGTTGTAAGTTAATAGGTTGTGTAAGTCATAGCTTGTGTATCAACAGTTGTTGTATAGGTTGTGTATAGGTTGTTGTAAGTCAATAGCTTATGTATAGATGATTGTAAGTCATGTATAGCTTATGTATAGATGATTGTAAAGTTAATAGGTTATGTATAGGTTGTGTATAGGTTGTGTAAGTCAATAGCTTATGTATAGCTTATGTATAGATATGTATAGGTTGTGTAAGTCAATAGCTTATGTATAGGTTGTTGTATAGTCAATAGCTTATGTATAGGTTGTGTAAGTAGATTATGTATAGGTTGTGTATAGCTTGTGTATAGGTTGTTGTAAGTTGTGTATAGCTTATGTATAGCTTATGTATAGGTTGTGTAAGTCAATAGCTTGTGTATAGGTTGTTGTAAGTCAATAGCTTGTGTATAGATTATTGTAAGTCAACAGCTTGTATAGGTTGTTGTAAGTTATGTATAGGTTGTGTATAGATTATTGTAAGTCAATAGCTTGTGTATAGGTTGTTATGTAAGTCAATAGCTTATGTATAGGTTGTTGTAAGTCAATAGCTTATGTATAGGTTGTTGTAAGTCAATAGCTTGTGTATAGGTTGTTGTAAGTCAATAGCTTATGTATAGGTTGTTGTAAGTCAATAGCTTATGTATAGGTTGTAAGTCAATAGCTTATGTATAGGTTGTTGTAAGTCAATAGCTTGTGTATAGGTTGTTGTAAGTCAATAGCTTGTGTATAGGTTGTTGTAAGTCAATAGCTTGTGTATAGCTTTGTGTATAGCTTATGTTGTAAGTCAATAGCTTATGTATAGGTTGTAAGTAATAGCTTATGTATAGGTTGTAAGTATAGCTTATGTATAGGTTGTAGTCAATAGCTTATGTATAGGTTGTAAGTAAGTTGTGTATAGCTTATGTATAGGTTGTTGTAAGTTATGTATAGGTTGTGTATAGGTTGTGTAAGGTTGTAAGTATAGCTTATGTATAGGTTGTTGTAAGTCAATAGCTTATGTATAGGTTGTTATTGTATAGGTTGTGTATAGGTTGTTGTAAGTCAATAGCTTATGTATAGGTTGTTGTAAGTCAATAGCTTATGTATAGGTTGTGTATAGTTATGTATAGGTTGTGTATAGCTTATGTATAGGTTGTTGTAAGTTGTGTATAGCTTGTGTATAGCTTATGTATAGGTTATTGTAAGTCAATAGCTTGTGTATAGGTTGTTGTAAGTCAATAGCTTGTGTATAGGTTATGTATAGGTTATGTATAGGTTGTTGTAAGTCAATAGGTTATGTATAGGTTGTTGTAAAGTCAATAGCTTATGTATAGGTTGTTGTAAGTCAATATGTATAGGTTGTGTATAGCTTATGTATAGGTTGTTGTAAGTCAATAGCTTATGTATAGGTTGTTGTATAGGTTGTGTAGTTGTAGGTTGTCATAGCTTATGTATAGGTTGTGTATCAATAGCTTATGTATAGGTTGTTATAAGTCAATAGCTTAGGTTGTGTATAGCTTATGTATAGGTTGTTGTATAGTCAATAGCTTATGTATAGGTTGTTGTAAGTTAATAAGGTTGTGTATAGGTTGTTGTAAGTCAATAGCTTATGTATAGCTTATGTATAGGTTGTTATAGGTTGTGTATAGTAACTTATGTATAGGTTGTTATAGTTAAGTCAATAGCTTGTGTATAGGTTGTGTATAGGTTATAGCTTATGTATAGGTTGTTGTAAGTCAATAGCTTATGTATAGGTTGTTGTAAGTCAATAGCTTGTGTATAGGTTGTTGTAAGTCAATAGCTTATGTATAGGTTATGTATAGGTTGTGTATAGGTTGTAGCTTATGCTTATGTAGGGTTGTTGTATAGTCAATAGCTTATGTATAGGTTGTTGTAAGTCAATAGCTTGTGTATAGGTTGTTGTATGTCAATAGCTTATGTATAGGTTGTGTAATAGCTTATGTATAGATTGTGTCAATAGCTTATGTATAGGTTGTTGTAAGTCAATAGCTTATGTATATAGCTTATTATATAATAGCTTGTGTCAATAGCTTATGTATAGGTTGTTGTAAGTAATAGCTTGTGTATAGGTTATTTGTATGTATAGCTTATGTATAGGTTGTTGTAAGTCAATAGCTTATGTATAGCTTATGTATCAATAAGTTATGTATAGGTTGTTGTATAGGTTATGTTGTATGTCATAGCTTATGTATAGGTTGTTGTAAGTCAATAGCTTATGTATAGGTTGTTTGTAAGTCAATAGCTTGTGTGTATAGGTTGTTGTAAGTCAATAGCTTATGTATAGGTTGTTGTAAGTCAATAGCTTATGTATAGTTGTTGTAAGTCAATAGCTTATGTATAGGTTGTAAGTCAATAGCTTGTGTATAGGTTGTTGTAAGTCAATAGCTTATGTATAGGTTGTTGTAAGTCAATAGCTTATGTATAGGTTGTTGTAAGTCAATAGCTGGATACATGAAAAATGGATGTTTACATTATAGGCAGACTGAATATAGATCTTTAAATGGGACAAAGTCTGTTGGGAAATATGAAGATGGGTTGTGCAATAAAATTATCTGCTCTTTTTTCTTTTTTAGTGGAGATACAGTGCTTTTTTGTATGGCTGAACTGTATCTCTATCTAAAATTAATCATATCTTACAGGAATTTGTACTCAACAGTCCTGAAACAATTTTAAGGTTCTGTAGTAGTTTTACTTTTTTTGTGTAGTGATTTTGCACACATTCCAGGTGACAATAAAAACATTAAAACCAAAGAATTCCTAATAACGTTATTGATTATAACCCAATCAGCACCGAATACAACCTGATTCAAACTAACGCAATTTGTGTGACTTGATTCTCAAATTCTTTTTTCTTTCTTTATCAGCTCCCATTCTATATGTATGGGTTTAGATGCCCTGAAATGATCTTTCTCCAGGCTGCCATGTCCTGACATTTTCTGTTTCCTTCCCTGACAGTCAAATGTCTTTGCTTTAATAGCCTCATATCTTCTTCCCACTTTCTCTGAGGTCTGCCGTTTGGTCTTTTTACCATGGGTTTTAGCACTGTATACTGATTTAGCTATTATATTGTCATTCACTCTGTGTACATGCCCAAACCATCTCAGTTGATTTATTTCTATCTTAATTTTTATGCCATCTGCTTTGGTTTGATCTCTTATTGTTGTGTTTCTGATTTTGTCTCTTTTAGTTTTCCTATTACTCTTCTTAGATATTTCATTTCAGTTGCTTGTACTTTACTGTATTCCCTACTGTCTAAGGTCCAGATTTCACTGCCATAGAGAAGAGTAGGACAGTAAACTGTGTTGTATACTGCCATTTTGGTTTTTATTGACAATTCTTGTTTACCTATAAATGCCTTTCGTAGATAGCTATACGCTCTTCCCTCATTCATCAAGGATACCAACCAAGCTCTCACTTTCTTCGGTAGTATTTCATTTACAGACACAACCCCTAGACGTCTCTTCCTCATGGATGTTGTCTCCTCTACAGATCCATGCCCCATTCCATGGGCCTTCAAGTCCTTATATTCTTCCTCGACCGGCAATCTGACCAGACAATCAACACTACCACCCTTCTCCGTTTGGCAGAACTCGTGCTAAATCTTAATTCTTTTGAGTTTAATGGACAGTTTCAGCGAAGTTGCCATGGGCACTAAGATGGGACTCTCATACGCTTGCCTATTCATGGGTTATCTGTAGCATAGATTATTACAGGCGTACCTGATCATCTGCCCAACACCTATAAACGGTATATTGATGATGGGTTTGGTATCACGGTGATGTCTGCGACTGATTTAGACCGCTTCTTCGATTTTGCAAACAACTTTTGCAAACCTATCAAGTTAACTTTTACCCAGTCTACATCCACTGTTAACTTCTTAGATATCACCGTTTCTCTCTCCGAACATGGGCTTACAACTACAATATTCTACAAAGATACAGAAAGTCATAGCTATCTCCACTAAACATCCTCTCATCCACCACGTTGCAAGATGCGATTCCATACTCTCAATTCCTCCGCCTCAGACGCATCCGTTCTGCCGAGCACATATTCACAGAGGAAGCACCTAGAATGCCCTCAACATCATAGGAAGAAAAAAGACCAAACGCATACCTCTCATCCTTCCGTACCATCCGCACACACACCATGTCATCAATATATTCCGCAAGAACCTGCCTATTCTACACGCTGGTGACGAGACTAGATGTGTTTTCCCTTCCTTTTCATTAATTGCCTTGAAGAGACACACTAGCCTTCAGGATATCCTTGTGCACAGTCGCCTCTCTACTGACTCCTCGCCTTCGGCCACCGTCCGATGTGGACGCACTAACTGCAAGACATGCCCCTTTGTAGACGGCTCCACAACCATTCAGTTCCCTAGACAGACCTGGACAGTGAATGGCCAATTCTCCTGCGCCTCTCGCCTCTCGCAATGTAATTTATGCTCTTCGTTGCAGTCATTGTGGAATGGCCTATATCGGAGAAACTGGCTTGCAACTCTCCAACAGATTTGACCATCACAGGAGAAATATCGAATACTGCGAAAGCAAGAATTTAAAGTGCCTTTACATTTTGAAATAAACCAGGACATCGAGGAACCCATGACCTGAAAGTATGCATTCTCAGGTCATGTACCGGTGGCTATTACTGAGTCTAGGAAGTCTTTAGAGAACCGGCTTATAGTAAGATTGGGCACAATCAACCTGATCGTATGAACGTCTACATCAATTTGTATAATTGTCTCTGGAGTAACTTCCATAGTCGGGCACACGCTATTACTATCCCTGACCCTTCACCATCCTCTACCCTACCCCATCCGCCCCCACCACCTTCACGAAACTATCACACCCTTACCCTCCCCCCACCCCTTCCTATCCCGGCAAAGTTGGGTCCCTCTGGCAGTTCACACCCCGTGTGTCCATCTATGTTAGCGTACTCAATGGTAGGCATCTTTGCACACTTTTTAAAAAATTATTTTTTTTATTTTTTATTTTTTTATATTTGTTTAATTTCAGCATTTCCCGGAAGCAAATTTGCGCACGGTTTCTTACCATTACGGTAGAGACCCTATTTTATACCTAGGGGAAAATACTTGAGACTTCGTTATTTTGCAAAGCATCAGCTAGTGCTAACTGGCATTTTTGAAATTTCAGATACTTTGTTTAGTCTCTTCCCTTATTGCAATAATTGCATAGATAAATTTGTAATTTATATACATTTCAGTGTAAAATTTTGTCTTGATTGATACTTCCTTTCATTCAATCTCTATCATTTCTTCTTTCTAGACCCAGTGATATAGATCTTCTGACTATTTATCCCATTTTTTCGTTCTTGTTTCCCATACTCACTATCGTCTATCTCTCCCTTTCTTTCTTCCCTGCCTCTCTCTCTCTCTCTCTCTCTCTCTCTCTCTCTCTCTCTCTTTTTGTCTCTTTAGTAGCTCTCAATCTTTCTCGTCCGGTTCCGGTATCTTCTCTCTTTCTTAATCTCTCTATCTCAATTAGCTCTCTGGTCATCACTCTTATCTCTCTCTACACATCCGTGTTCGAACATGTCTTGTCTCTCTCTATCGACCGGCAATCTCTCTTATCTCTGGTATCTCTCTCTCTCTTTCTCTCTCTCTCTCTCTCTCTCTCTCTCTCTTGTCTCTCTCTCTCTATCTATCTATCTATCTATCTATCTCTGTCTCTCTCTCTGTCTCTCTCTCTCTCTCTCTCTCTCTCTCTCTCTTTCTCTCTCTCTCTCTCTCTCTCTCTCTCTCTCTCTCTCTCTATCTCTCTCTCTCTCCACCACACGACACCAAAGATCTCTCTCTCTCTCTCTCTCTCTCTCTCTCTCTCTCTCTCCTTCTCACCTTCTCACCTTTTGTTACTTACTTATTTTCATATTTGTATTTCATATTAGATCTGAACCTTCCACTCTCGCTCATTCTTCACACCCCCCTCTGCTACGTTTCTTATCATCACTGTCTTTTTTTGTCTTTCTTTCTCCTTTATGTTTTTCTTCTGACATCACATTGTGTGATGCCTGAGGTAACAAACTTAGATCTAGATTCTAGATATTTCTCGTTTGTTGTCTGACGAATGGGTTATACCCGAAACATCACGTGTTTGTTCTGTCTTTATTAGTGGAGTTCGCCTTTGACTTCACTCCGCTGTGGCTCCTTCGTATTATAAATAGCTGCAGAGAATCTCGAACCCAAACAGGAACTAATGGTTTTGGGAGATTTAAACGCTGGAGTAGGCAACAATGTAGAAACACCAGGAGGAGTAATATGTAAGAAGGAGAGACAACAACTCCTCCAAATGGAGAGGGATTAATAGATTTTTGTCTAAAGAATAACATGAAAATAGTAAATACCTTTTCTCCTCATAAAGATATCCACAAATATACAAGGGTAAATGAAGACATGTGCAAAGTCAATGATAGACTACAAAAAATAGTCAATAGCTCCCTTTGTTAGAGTGCAAAGGATGCAAGAGTAAACAGATGAGCTGAAATATTTAGTGATCATCACCTAGTAATTGCTAAAATGAGATTATTAACTGAAGAAAACAAACAGAAGAGGAAAGAGAAGAAAGCTACTAAACTCAAAATAAAAGAACTAAATAAACCAATAGTAAAACAGATATATCAAATCTAGGATAAAAGATTTATCAGTGAAAGACAGATGGATCTGAATGAAAGCACAATAGAAGAAAAGTGGCAAATATATAAAGAAACACTCCTCAGTTGTACTGAAGAGGTCTGTGGTAGGAAACAAATTAAAGGAGATATGAAAAGAACAGCATGGTAGAATGAGAATGTCAAGACAAAGATCTAAGAAAAGAAAATTGCCTGGAAGAAATACTTGCAAACAAAGAAGACCAGAGGATAGGATAGATTACGTGAATAAAAGAACTATCGCCAAAGGTGAAGTGAGGAAAGCTAAGCAGGAACAATGGGCAAGTGTTTGGACAAAGACTTGAAGAAAGTTATCAAATGAAATCAAATATGCTGGGGAGCAGTGAAAAACATGAGAAAGACCAAAGCATGCCCAATACGACAAATTAAAAACGCCAAAGGAGAAAAGATGAAAGAAGACAGTGAAATCATGGAAACATGGAGAAAATATTATCAACAATTACCTCATCCCTTCAAAACATATGAAACAAAGAGTAGAGATCAATTAGTATGAGTAACAAGAAATCGAGAGGAGACCACTGAAGATGTAGGTATCTCAATGGAAGAAATCCAAAAGCTATAAGAAAAGTGAAAGTAGGAAAGGCCCCAGGAGCGGATCAAGTTTATCCAGAAATGATTAAAAACCAAGGGAGAGAGGCAGACAAACTACTACATGCAATATGCCACAAGCATGGAAGTCCAAACAGGTGCCAGACGACTAGAAAAAGGGAACGGTAGTACCAATACATAAGAAAGGATCAACTGTGGAATGCTCAAACTATAGAAGGATATCACTATTTAGCGTACCAGGAAAAGTGTATGCCAAGATACTGAAAACGAGACTGGGAAAATGAGTAGAGGACCAGATTGAAAATCAGAGTGGATTTAGACCAGGAAGAAGTGTACAAGAATAGAAACATTCCTGGAGAGAAACACTGACTTGCACCTGTGTTTTATAGACTTAGAAAAGGCATTTGACACTGAGAGGAGGGATGAACTATGGCATTCTTTAAAAGAACACAATGAAGAGCAAAATTTAATAGAAGCCATTAAAAGTTTTTACAATAAACCAACATGTTCTGTGAGAGTAGCTGGAAATGTATCTGAAGAATTTGATGTAGATATAGAGTAATCAGGGTTGTATCCTAAGTCCTCTTTTGTTTATCACATTTATGGATTCAATCGCAAAGGCATCTTCAAAAATGAAGAAAATGTAGGTATGTGGAAGCTCAAGCCAGTAAATGTTTAATGCTTTCATTTGCCGATGATTTAGTTCTGTTTGGAAAATCAGAAAGTGACCTTCAGTTGAATATCAACATGATTAATAATGAACTAAATAAAAGAGGAATGAGAGTAAATGCAAGAAAAAATAGTTAGACAGCACTCCTTTCAGAGATGACCAGAGGGTCTCGTGACATAAGCATAAGATAGGTTTGGTTAGCTGGTTTTCACATAAAACATATGATATCATGCAAGCCATGTTTGATCTTCGGACAGTTTGTATGGTTGTAAATAGTTGTAAATAGTTGTAAATAGTTGTAAATAGTTGTAGTTGTATTCATTTCTTTCATTTCTTACCCAAACAATTATTGTTTTTGATTAAAATTGCAATTTGCCAAAGATCATTTTCTTTGAAGTGGACCAATATAAAGTGTTACTGTTACTCATGGCATCTTCGTAATGATCAGAAATAATAGGGTTGGGGTCTAGTGGTCAATGGTTAGACTTGTGATTGGTAGGTGATAAGTTTGAATTGTAGATCTTCTAGTCTGCATTATGTTGTGTCCACTTGAAAGACACTTTACAACAGTTATTCCCTCACTCCCAAGGTGTGGTGTCAGTGGCCGAATAGTTAGGCTGCTGGACTGGAAGATCATGAGGTACCGGCCTTGAATCCTGACAAAGTTAGGCCCGGCATTGTGTTCTTTGGGAAAGACACCTAACACACATTTTCCTACTCAACCCAACTGCAAATGAAACAAGCACCAACTTGGGAGTAAAAACTTGCAACAAAGTAGCATCTTGTCCAGAATGTGATTATTATCACCTGTTCCGCTTCATGCTATTGAAACTGGGAAAAGATCCGGCCATATAGCAGGGTTTCCACTCATCTTGGAAAAGCCTTGGGAATTTGCTTGGAAGAAATAAAGACTTGGACTTGGGAAAATCTTTGAATTTAAAAAATTCCCTTCAAGTCTTGGAAAAGTCTTGAAATATTTATGAAATATTGCGATCATATTTTTCCATCTTGGAACTGGACGAGATTTCACACACGGCACAACTGATGCTGATCTCTGTCTTTTTTGTCTTTTTCAAATCGTCTGCTGAACAACTGGGCTTTCAATTTGTCAGACATCGTGAGACCTGCCATTCTTTACCATTCGAACGTAATAATATCGTTTTAGAATTATGTCTCATTTACGATTTTACAGTTAGTTCTTCCTTTGTTGCGCTTTCACTTGATTTTAAATGGTTAGTTAAAGTTAAAGCCCGTACAGGCCAGAGCTATCTACTCTCCCTCCCTTGGAAAATTTGATGTTTGCATGGAAAAGTCTTGAAAAACTCTTTGAATTTTCTTTCTGAAAATGAGTGGGAACCTTGATATAGGCTGTAACAGCCTTGAAGAAACTTGACTTTAAAAAGAAGCATTGACTATGAGGTGAAGTCTATGGCTAAGGGTGATGTTATATCTCCCGTTCTACTTCCTGCTAAGGAAACTTAATACACTCTGGCTCCACGGGCTCCACCTCAAGGAGGAATATAAATAAGGAAGGAACAAAGTAAAATACTCATTTTGGGCAGTTTTGGCCCATATGGCCATATCTCATGCCAGTTTCTACAGCATAATACATCACCATCTCTCGACCTGATGCTGTTTTGTGGGCAAAATTCAGAAACGCATTTCCAAAACAGGGGATCACCACCCTTCATCGGTGTGGGTGAGCTACCAACTGATAGTCATGGTAGTAATGTTTCAATGCAAGGCTTAGCGTTCCATGTCCACTAGACATATTTGGCCTGACATGCACAACTTCGATTGGACTTGCCTGATTCGTAACACGCCTCGCCATCCGAAGTTCAAACCTAGGTAAAACTTAGAAGGGGAAAGCGTGAGGATGAGGATGGTGTAAAAAACATGTATTGTATTGCAATTGTAATAGTAATACATAACAAGCTAGAATACACACACTACAGTGTAGCATCCGAATCTCGAACGTGAAAAATTCAAATTCACAGCTATCTAAAACTCTTCTCTAAATCTGTTTTTCATCCCTCTATTTTCAATGTACTAGCAACACGCCTTTCTCAAACCTCAACATGGAAATCTTGAACAACTCAACTCCCATAAAATGTAAAAAGAAATATGCTTAAATATTAGAATTTGACTCAAGAAAAAGGTTAGTAGCTATACTATGAGAATAGACTCTTAGCTACCTGGGTTATATACATGTTCACAGCAGTATTCTTCACTGGTGATGTGAAATGGAAAAGATGTGTGCGGCCGGAGAAGGGGGTCATACTGAGCTCTTTGTGTCAAAGTCAAAGGCCTCCATACTCTCTGGTCTAAAATATGCAATTTGCTGACCAGTGCAGTTATGTGCCATTTAAACACTGTCTTGGGGGAGGGGGAGTCCTGAGGAAGGTATTTTTACCACACATTGGACGAATCTCGTTTATTGCACTACTGGACACAGCAGTTAGTTCCCTTCACATTGATACCATAACAAAGGCTCAATATCGGTTCTTTCATTTTATAAGATTTTTTTAAAAACATCAACACATCGGTTGTACCATAAAAGGCGGCAATTTTGTCTAAAGTATGACATTCGTACTCATTCTAATCGCCACAAAGTACTCTATCCGAAACATATGCTTTTGAGGAATCATTGTCAATATTAGCTAACATCGGCCGAATATTACGAGAAACATTCCGCACGCCTATTAATACTATTATAAGAGAAAATGCCATTCGGACATGAGTATAAGTATAAGGGACCTGGAGCAGTTGAAATAGGCTCGAAATGAAGTATTTGTTAGTATCTCAAGATTGCATGATGTTTCAAAGTATTATATTATTCTTTTCTAGGTTTATATGTGAAAAAAACATTCAAATAATGGAAACAAATTGGTTAAAAAATGGGATTTTCTCGAAATGTTACTTTTTGACAGTGATATGCAATCTACTTTTTTTAAAAATGTTTTTTTTCCGATTTCACCCAAATTTGGTTCATAACATCCATATAATGCAAAGCAAATAATTCGCCCGGTAGCAATTTTTGATATCTCCTCAAATGCTTGCAAAAGGAATATTTTTTTGTGATTAAATTTTCCAAAAATTGGAAAGGTTGCTATATGTGTCTTCATAAAATCAAAACCGTTTAATTTATCCAAAAAAGCTACTGGATGCGACTAGAAATTGAACCAAATAATGTGTCTGCAAAGTTATAGCCAAGTTTGTTCATAACTACAAAAGCCTATTTGAAATGAAGTTATAGGTATTTTCGGAATGAAAATCCAAGATGGCGGCGTTCTCATGGCAACCGTATTATTATCATTTTTAAAATTCAGCTAATTTAGACATGTCGAGTAGAGTGGTAGTGGTTAAAATTGTTTATATCAAATATTTAAAAAAACAAAACATGTTCAGAAACATGTAAAAAAGGTGTTCAACAGAAATAAAGAAACAAGACAAAAACAGTACATAAGTAGTCGTAATAATATTTTTATGGGGCGAATAACACTAACAGTGTACACATAAGTGTATTGTCTCTCATTAAACTGGCCTGGCTTTAAACTGTGCATAACATGTCGCCCACACAGGTCTTGCCTATTATTAATTATTAATATTGTTATTTTCGTTCCATCTACAAATTTAGAAATCAGACTTCCTGAAGAGGAACAAGCAGAAGGTGAAGCAAACAAATTATCTGATGATGGTTAGTATTGGAATTGTAAATAGATAGGCAACCCATTTGTGTCCCATTTATGTAAAATCATTGGAATATTAGAATAGTCTCCTCAAGTTACTGTGCTCTGTAAGAAAATACATGGCAAGAATGTTACCTGCTCTATTGGTCAGCAATAAAAGTTTCATATCATCAGCATCAAATTAGTTCTCATTTGCCATTCATAAAATGACAAAATTATTCAATTTGTTATCTAACCTCTCAGTATCTCTTTAGTAATAGCTGTTGACAATATCTTACTTTGAAAGTACGATGGCGTTTTGCTCACAATGTTTAAGAATTTTAAATTGATAGATGGTGAATGAATGATCTATAATAAGTTAATGAAAGTGAATGAAGCTAAACTGATTTATCTATAATTATTTTAATTTTTTTAATTTTTATTTTCTTGTTCTTTTTTTCTCTATATTTTTATGTATATTGTTTCACCGCACTATTTATTTACCCACCTTTGAATCTTTGTATACTTCTCCTAAAATTCAAACATTTAATGATTAACTAAAGTTAAATTTGTTTTAAATTTAAATGCATTGATGTATTCTTTTATTTTTCAAACAGAAATTGTGATAATACAAGTCTAATTTCCTTTTTTAAAGGATCAATAAAGATGATTGAATTGAATTGAAATTTCTATTCATTTTAATGTTATTTTCATCAGAGAAATCATTTCACTAACTTGACTTTTTAAGTTGTGGACAGAGGTCAGAATTTTTAGGACTTTGTTCACGTTTCTCGTCCATGTTATTAACACAGCCATAGATAAGGCTTTTGGTACTTGGTCACTGTTTGATCTTCTTAGCTTCCTCTCTTTTATAGCAGCATGTTTTGGAGACAAGGGATGTAATGATATTGAGTTTACTGTAACATGATGGTTAATTAGTCCACCTGGAGTCCTTGAACCAATAGAATAGCTCATTTTATGTACATGATCTAAATAAACATTTCCGTGTTTCTTCCAAAATGCATATATGGCATAGTATTTGCAGCTCAATTTGATTATTTATGACGTTTTTGCCTCCCTGAAAAATTACGTCAGGTGGACTTATAGGTTAAGACAGTTTCACCATTTTAAATCGAGAACGTTATTTAAATCAATGCGATGCATGTCTCTTATTATAGACTCTTGTTTGAGGAGAGCAGGAGAGTGCATCAGTTGTTGGTCAGATTATTTCGCTTAAATGTTTCATCAACCTTTACAGCCAAGTTATTTGTTTGGCATGGGAATTTTAAAAATTCTCACTTTTCCTCTGCCAATTTTTGCCATGGCAAATGAGCAGGGTAAATTAAATTGTAATTGACATTTCAGTTACATGATAGGTATTTTTAAGTTAAAAGTTGGTTGTCCACTTTGCATGCTGAAGATCAAATCAATAAAAGCCTGCTTTTATTATCTCATAATTTTCGACTTTTCCTCCTCTTCCAGACTTATATATGTTGCTGAGAAATGAGAGAAATATCTGCGTGACAAGGTGTTTTGTCACTACTGTAAGGTGAAGAGATTTCATGTATATTCTTCCCGTGTCGTCACCTTTCCTGTTACACGTGTGGCTCTAGCCTGACAATATGCCCAACTTGCAAGAAGGACATAACACAGAAAAACAGAATCTACTTCAACTGAATCTTTGAATAATAAGAAAAACTGTTATTGTTGTAAGGTTTCAATAACCAACAAATAGATGATATGAGGCGACTTCCGGTTTGGTTGCCGAGCAGGCAAGACCGAGCTCGCGTTCCTTTTATGATTTCAAGTTTCTTTTGTTGTTAAACGAGATCAAGATGCCAGTTACCAGATTGCCGACGATGCTGGAATGAGTGTGTCAACAAATCATCATTCGACTCCTGCCAGCTTCAGACGGAAGTCACAGGGGCCAAATAAGACGAGACCAACTTGAAAACAACAACTTCATACAAGAGTAACAACGAAAACAACAACATTTACCAACATGGACTTCATTATATTAGTGTCATTTCTACTCTTTAATTCTTTGTCTCATCACCCTTTACATTTTCAAACTGAATTTTTCTAATTATAAACGGTTTAAGTTGTAAGCCATATGTATTCTGTATTTCGAGCCATGTTATTCAAAGTGTAAATTTGTTTACATTCTTACATCTATTCAAGACTCCTTCGACGGGTGAAGGGGGAGGAATTTTCATTATAATAAATATCGTTAAAAATAAAATTGAATTCGAGTTTGATTTGATCTTATTTTATCCACATCGACAACTAAACTGATCTTGGGGTTTTGTTTGTTGTGGTATTTTTAGGATTTAAAAAACCAGCCAATGGATCCTTAACTTTCACGTACACATTGGAGTTTTTTAAAAACGATATTAAGCAGTTAGTATTAAGTTTTCCTAATGTAAAATTTAATCTATTAATAAAAACAATATATTCTAAACCAAAGAGTTTTAGAAGAAAAAATAGAGATTTTATAATAATGGTTTTATAAAACTTCGTTCTCAATATGAATTTGAGGAAGTATATGATTCTATTAAAGAAAAGTATAAAGTTTGGGTAGAAGAACATCAAGGAAAGGATTAATATTTAATGAAATAGAAAATACAGAAGTAAAAGTCGTTAGAGTAAAGAGTTTAAATGGATCTTCTTATTTTGATCTCGGGGTAAAATTTAATAGTCTTCTTAATATTCAAAATAATGATAACTTGTGTTTTGCTTATAATGTAATTGCAGGTATATTATATAAACAATTAAAAACATTCAAATTAGAAAATCCAGGTAAAAAGATTAAGGAAATAGTTGAAGATTCAGATCCTTTATATGCAAAAGCTATTTTAAGGATGAGTAAGAATCCTGATAGAGTGTCAATCTATAAACCACTTTTAGAATATCTTAGCATGAAAAATATTGAATATCCAGTTAATATAGATTCAATTAAAAGATTTGAAAAACAAAATGAATCTATAAGTATTAATGTTTTTGGAGTTGAAGGAGAAATTAAAAATGCCAAAGTAACCAATTAAAATACAACATTGCAAGAGAACATTACGTGACATTTATCAATGTATATAAGTAAATTTAAAGATAGAGAGTATACTATAGATTTATTATATGTTACTCAAGATGAGGAGAAACATTATTGTCTAATTAAAGATTTAGATGCTTATCTTAGTTGTAATGGAAATAAAAGATATCATTGTAGAAATTGTATTACTGCTTCATATACAACTACTGCTGCTTTGGAAAAACATATTGCTAATTGTATTTCAAATAAACCTATGAAAATTAATATGCCACCTGAAGGAAGTAAATGTAAATTTGGAAATCATTATTATAAATTAAGATTACCATTTGTTGGATAAGCAGACTTTGAATCAATAAATATATA
>JAXRKP010000246.1:397500-400000 GCA_037039925.1 Doris montereyensis | reverse complement strand
AAATGAAAAGGTATATAAAAATGAATTAATGAAAACTAATTTTATGGTAATGATAAGTTTTTTAAGGCGAGTTTGGGACCAAAATGTCGACTTTCTTTTTTTTGCATATTTGGATAGAACGATCATCTTTCTACAAGTTCATGGCAAAAAATGTCCATATGACGTATACATTTTTGTTACAAAATATTTTGTAGTTGAGAGTAGGTAAAAACAGTTCCAATTTTGACGTAAATTACCCTAACACTGACTGAGAAGATGGCATTAAAAACCATGCTAGTGGTGGCTATCCGCTAATGTGGCAACACCAGTTGTTTCGCTTGGCTTTCAGGAACACAGCACGTTGATTTGACCTAGTGCTGAATGACATAAGAAATGGAGGGCATCATTGCGTGTCGATGTGTATGTAAACACGTGTACAAGTATACGAACAGAGGAAAAAAACAAAAAACTGATAATTTTGACGTCTGTTTCGACAGCAATGCACATCTAAACCTAGATTTACAATCCTCTTTACATTAGTAACAATGTCAGAGATTGTCGAAAGAGTAAGGGGGATGCTACAAGAAGAGCAACCCTTCTGAAGCAGTTTGCTTTATGTTATTTTCTTTTCATTTCTTTACTTGAAATGTAGTTTTTTCCTCCGGTCATTTACTGACTGATGTGTATAATATTTGGCACACAGGTTCCTCTCATCGATGCTAATAGAATAATGTGGGAGTTTTTTATATCTTGTAAACTTTTTGAGATAGTATTTTTGTTGTAATAAAATGCCACTTCAGGAGACGCCTCCCCCCCCTCCCTCCCCCCTCCCTTAACACTAGTGCAGTAAGGGCTTCCCTCCCCTCCTCCTCCCCCTCCCTTAACAATAGATTAGTAAGGGAAATGAACAGATATAAAGATAAAAATGGCTGATGGCTGATCTACATAAACACACATATAATATGTGGATCTCATATAATAATATATCAAAATTGTTATATATGTTTTGCTTTGGTTTATTGTACACTCAAACCTCGTTATATCGTCCCCTGTTATACCGCCATTCTCGCTACCGCCAGATTTTCACCTTTGAACGGATCTAACACTGTGCCAAAAAAAAGAAATACTTGTACCTGCCATCTGTCATCCGCCAACGATTTGGCAGCAACGTTCCTTAATAAATATTGTAAAATACAACTTGTTATACTACCACCGTACATCACCCCCTTTCCCCCAAATGATGCAAGTGGTAGAATGATATAAGTAGAATCTAGTTTGACTTATGGCATTGGTGGCCGAGCGGTTAGGGCTGCCAGACTGGGGATCATGAGGTCTCGAGTTCAAATCCTAGCAAAGCCAGGTCCGACGTTGTGTTCCTTGGGAGAGACATTTAACACGCATTTTCCCACTTTACTCAGGTGCAAATGGGTACAAGCACCAGCTTGGGAGTAAAAATCTGTATCAGACTAGCGTCCTGGCCAGGAGATGATTATCGTCCCCTGTTCCGCGTCATGCAATAAAACCAGATAAGATCTGGCTCTATAGGCCTTCAAGGCCTTGAAGGAACTTTTTTTACTAGTTTGACTTAGTCACAGCTCATGGAGTCAGACACACACTGTACACACACACTCATACACACACATACAAGGATCATTGCCATGTGTGTCTTAATACTCTTACAGAAATAACACTGACACTAGTGACACAAGGCTTCTTCTTTTAATGAGAATGAGAGAACTGAAGGCTTTGAGACAACGTTTGAGCCCACTGCTTAGGCCTAGGTCAGGAGAATGGAAGAGTAGCATCTGAATAGGCCCAGATTGCATCATCCTGACAACAGCATGGCAGGGTAGGCATGGCTATGATTGAGTCCAATTAAGCGGCAAGAGTTGGGCTTCACAGCAGTGTTATAACCCTGGCTAATCCAATTTGAGTTAGGGGTGTTTCTGTCGATGTTTTTTCTAGACTACATAAGAGACTCAGTGATCCTACAATTACTATAATACATGTTTAATACTACAATAGCCTTTTCACATACAGGAGGCCTACATTGCTTTGTCAGTGGGCATTTCCATTCTACTTGATTAGTCAAATATTGATTATCTCCTCATTTTATACTGGAAAAGGGTGGTGTAACAAGATTTGAGTGTATTTAGATTGGCGATATGATTATTAAAATGAAGTCCAAGAGGATATATATGTATAGATCAAAGTGCAAATGACAAATAACAATGAACACATATTTTCTTTTATGAATCATTAAATACAAAAGAGATCCCTTGCACTTTAAAGGTACAAGATCTTCATAATAATGAGACACATGCTATAAGCATGAGCTAGTTACATGGTTTCAGCTAATGATAACTTGTTACTTAAATCATGACCATAAATACATATCATAACTTTAAAACATGTAAACCCTTCAAAGAAAAAGACTCATAAGGAAACAGGAAGTGGTAATCTGATTTTTTTTTCACTACAAAACATCTGGGAATCTAAACTTTACACATTTAAGACAATC
>JAXRKP010000246.1:377500-392500 GCA_037039925.1 Doris montereyensis | reverse complement strand
AGTAGGCATGGCTATGATTTGGGTCCAATTGAGTGGCGAGAACTTCGCTTCACAGCAGTGTCTTAACCTAGGCTATTCCATTTTGAGTTAGGTTAGGGGTGTTTCTGTCGATGGTTTTTCTAGACTACAGAAGAGTAAGAGACCAGGCGATCCTACCACATGTATTACTGCAATATAATACTACAATAGCCTTTTTCACATGCAGTAGGCATACATTACCTTGTCAGTGATCATATTTTTTGCTACTTAATCAGTCAAATATTGATTATCTCCTTCATCGCAAGACTGAAAAAGAGCGTTTTTGCAGTCACCACTGGCAGGCAGTGACGATAGTTGGCGGTATAACGAGATTTGAGTGTGATATGCTTACGGTTTCAACATTGATTTTTAAGGGAGAAACCAAAAGTCATCATCAACTTACATGGGATTGATTCTAGAAGTAGTGACGTCCCCTACTTGTGTGTGCACCCATTCAAATGTGCGATGGACACGACTTTTCTCCTCTACATTTATGTAAATTCATGATGAATCACGCCATTGATTTGTGGAATGTCAGGCTAGTACAGAAGTCTACAATATCAAGAATTACTATAGAATGTGCTTTCAATTAAAATTGTTATTCTTACTAGGAATAAAACAAATAAGGGAAACAAACCAGAAATTCATTGGTGGCTATGATATTACAGGAATGATGCTGGCACGATAGTTGGCGGTATAACGAGATTTGAGTGTGATATGCTTACGGTTTCAACATTGATTTTAAGGGAGAAACCAAAACTTTTGCGAAAAGTCATCATCAACTTACATGGGATTGATTCTAGAAGTGGTGACGGGATGGTCCCCTACTTGTGTGTGCACCCATTCAAATGTGCGGTGGACACGACTTTTCCTCTACATGACGCTCAACCTCTTGCCGTTGGACTTCTTCTTCTCGGGCTGAAATTTAAACGTCCATTGTTGTAGAAAGATAATTTAATTGAAGGGGTCCACAATCGAATTCAAAAAGTTATTATTTCCATCTTTTGAGAATGATTTTTCCCTTAAAAGAAACAGTCTCCATATATAAAACGAACATTTCGAAGAACTTTGACAGCTAACTAAAGCTCTTATTTTTAATGCAAAAATAATTCAAATCAGTCAATTAAGAGATGCAATGTTTCACAGACAGTTTTGTAGCAAAACTTATTATGCTATTTAAATAAACAGAACTGTTGTAGTCACAAAGAGACAATGATAACTAAATTTTTAGTTCAACCGGAAAAGTGATGGAAAAAATAAGGTGTGGCATTTCTATTTTCTTTTCCTTAGATTTTCCTACCTTTTTTTCATTTTATTTTTTAACTTTATATCTGTTGTAATGGCTATGGTCTGACAAAGATAAAATCCCAATTGTTTCAATTTTGTACTATTTCTAGTTAAGTTGACCTTCCACACTATCTTATTGCTATCTCAAAGTACATAGCACTGTGTTATATGTAAGGAAATTCCATTTCATTTCAGTTCAATCAACAATATTGTGAAATCAAAGTGAAATAGATGTAATGTTCACTGACCTTGAAAATACTCCTTTCTTGGCAATACCTTTGCTGGGGGCGGTCGGACATGTTGAACCTTACCAGACTCCTCAAGTTTGGAAAAGCTGATATCTTTGATGGGGATCTGACGAGTACATTGTCACATAATATTCAATATTATAATTATTATTATGATTATTATCGTTGACTTTATTTTCATCTTTAAAAGTATCATTATCATTATCATCTTCATCATCATCATTGTCATCGTCCTCATCTTTATCATTATCATCCTCATCATCATCATCATCATTACTATTACTGTTACTATTACTATTACTATTATTATTATTTTTATTATTATTATTATTATTATTATTATTATTATTATCATTATCATTATCAGTATCAGTATCATTATCATTATCATTATCATTATCATTATTATTATTATTATTATTATTATTATTATTATTATTATTATTATTATTATTATTATTATCATTATTATTATTATAATCAATGTTGTTGTTGTTATTATTATTATTATTATTATTATTATTATTATTATTATTATTATTATTATTATTATTATTATTATTGTTGTTGTTGTTATTGGTGGTGGTAGTGGTGGTATTGTTGTTGTTGGTGGTGGTGGTGGTTGTGGTGGTGGTGGTTGTTGTTGTTGTTATTGTTGTTGTTGTTGTTGTTGGTGGTGTTGTTGTTGTTGTTGTTGTTGTTGTTGTTGTTGGTTGTTGTGTTGTTGTTGTTGTTGTTGTTGTTGTTGTTGTTGTTGTTGTTGTTGTTATTATTATTATTATTATTATTATTATTATTATTACAGCAGTGACCACCTAAATGTCTGTTTCGTTAAATGTCTCAGTAAAACCGATTTTTGTTCTATATAAATTGCCCCTCTAATTGCCTGTTTCAAAAACAATATTTTCGCTGTTGCCCGATCTCAACGGCAGGTATCTTTTCCTCAAAATATCATAAAATATGTCCGTAATTGATTAAATATTCTGTTTTCTTTATCATATATGTAATCTGATTACTAATCTAATAGGGCTTATGCCCGTCAACAATGTGCCATGCATTGCAACCACCTACCTATCCATGGTAGGCTCTAATGTACTAAACATTGACTAATCTTCTCTTCATAACTCCAAATCATTGTACAGCACATCCTTTGTCCCATTAGATCACTGGTTTTGTTCTATATAAATTGCCCCTCTAATTGCCTGTTTCAAAAACAATATTTTCGCTTAAATGCCCGATCTCAACGGCAGGTATCTTTTCCTCCAAAATATCATAAAATATGTCCGTAATTGATTAAATATTCTGTTTTTCTTTATCATATATGTAATCTGATTACTAATCTAATAGGGCTTATGCCCGTCAACAATGTGCCATGCATTGCAACCACGCTTCGTTACCTATCCATGGTAGGCTCTAATGTACTAAACATTGACTAATCTTCTCTTCATAACTCCACCCATTGTACAGCACATCCTTTGTCCCATTAGATCACTGGTTTGTCATCGGGCAATTAGAATTGAATAGTCTTCCGGACTCCGCCCACATCTCTTTCTTGATGTCATAAGTGGCATGCAATCACCTGCCGTCTTTAGACCGGGCGCTCATTACGGTCCAGGGACAAGGTGTGAACAGTTTTATTTCCCCCTGTCTGGCATTGGTCGTATCAATGTGACTTCGGTCTTCGTGGCGAGAGACGGTCACCACCTCAGTGTTAACAAATTTAATGGTTTCCAGGTGTCCCTTTTTCTCGCATTACATTTTTCGACAGCTGATGGCCTTTCCAAAACAAACGATCTGGCTACGAATCTTTATCCTTGTCTGTCTGTTGTCTTAATTTTAACATGAGGATTATGAGTCGAAGGAGTTGTAAGATTCGTATTAATTTATTCACACAGTGGTCCCATTGGATGAGGCTTTCTTTATCCAGTTTTTCTCATCCAAATTTACATAATTATTTAAGTCATAGGTCTTGTGATTAAATAAGTTATATGATTGTAGTGTGGGTTATGCCAGTTAATGAGGATCAGGTCCTTTTTCTCTTAGTCTCCATAGCAACAACTTGAATTTTGCACAGCTACATACAGATCTACATCTTGAAAATAAAAATGAATAAAACAGGAAATGATTTACAAAAGAAGCTTCAAATCCTAAACGAAAGTGATAAGTCACTAGGGAAACCTTCAGAGAAATAGGCCTACCCCAAATTGTTGCCCCTGACCTACTTTCTCTAATGCCCATTTCACCTAAATGCCCGTTTTGTCTGCTTTTCCAAGCACCGGGCATTTAGGGGTCACTACTGTATAATCAATAGAATTAGTATCATTGTTATTATTGTTATTATCATTATCTTTCTATCATTATTATTTCGAAATCGCTCCAGCGATTATCTCATTTTATTATTTTTTGAAAATGTGATGAATTATGATATTGAACAATTTGATAGTCTTCACTAAATTGAAATTAAGTATTCATTATTCACACTGGTGTGTGGAATAACTAGCATCTGCAATGTCCTCAAAATTTGGGATGATTTGCCAGAAAGGTGTCACATTCTTTTACATTGACAAGAAGTTAATAATGATAATAATAATTGATTTATATAGTGCCTGGCTATCCACTTTAAAAGTGCTCAGCAGCGCTTTACATTAATCTAAAGAAAAATAAATCTCAGAGCTTTGAAACGAGAAGCATTAAAACATAAAGATTAAAGATAAAGTATAGTACATGTACATGTTTAATATAAAACATAATATGTCTCATTCTTTAAAAGCCTATTTAAAAGTTCAGTTTTTTAGAATCTCTTCAAAGAATTAAATGACAGATGTGACTTTTTTGGAGGGAGACAACTTATTCAGAGGATGGCAGCTGCACTAGTGAAACTTTTTAGATTGAAATTTAAGTTCTTTTGGATGGCATTTTCAGGAGTAAAGCATCAGATGACTTCAATTTATGGTTCGGTTGGTAATAGGAAATAAGCTCTTGGAGGTATGATAGAGAAATTTCTTTTAAACTCTTATAAATATTCTGAAGAATTTATAAGAGGTTGCAAAATTTATACGTTCCTAATTTCCTTATGATTTATGTAAAAGACAATTCTTATCACAAAATAGTGTCACCATGTTCAATCAATCAATTTATCTGATATGTACAAGTTAAATCTAAAGAATAAAAAATAAATATTCTCAAGTTTCGTATACCACTTAACTTTAAACCAATTACACAATATGATGTCCCTTTCTTATTCTTGTCCCTATTATATGGAAAAAAAACTTGTTAACTGTTTTCAACTATTCCTTTGAAACACATTTTGCAAAAATGCACTCTTATTTAGGAAAAAAAGCACAGAATTTCTTACCCAATTTGTTAAGTTTCCGTCTCCTTTCTGCGTTGTATTTCATTTTCTTTGCCCTTGCCATCATCATCTCCATGCAGTGCGACTGTCTTTGAAACCCCTAGGATGTAGAGACATGGACAAAATATTTTTGTTGCCATTCGCAAGAGAAAATGCAAGTAATCAAACCCAAGATAATTGATCTTTCCTTCTCTTGATATTGATACAGAATTACAAAAGCCAAACATATAGCTTTGATCCCGAGAACTGTTGAATAAGCTTGCAGGCTCTATGCTATGTTATTATTGTCCTATCTATGGATTATAAATCTCTATGCTAGTTACTTGTATATGTTGATGGTTACCAATTGATTTGCAGTATTAGAAACGTGTTTTATGCTTTGTGCAGATATTTTGCAGATTATTTCTCAACAGCAGAGAAATGGAGATACAGTAGAGAACTATAAATTAACTTTCATATAATGATAATAATAATAATAATAATAATAATAATAATAATAATAATAATAATAATAATAATAATAATAATAATAATAATAATAATAATAATAATATTAATAATAATAATATAATAATAATAATAATAATAATATTAATAATAATATAAGAATAACGATAATAATAATAATAATAATAATAATAATAATAATAATAATGATAATGATAATGATAACGATAATGATAATGACCATGATATGATACTGATAACGATAATGATAATGATAATGATACTGATAATGATAATGATAATGATAATGATAATAATAATAATAATAATAATAATAATAATAATAATAATAATAATAATAATAATAATAATAATAATATAATAATAATAATAATAATAATAATAATAATAATAATAATAATAATAATAATAATAATAATAATAATAATAATAATAATAACATTAATGAAGAATTTTATGATGGGATATTTGAAGAACCAATGAGAAAATCATATGGTGCATAGATAATTGCAATATAGGCAGGGAGGAGGAGAAAAGATGGGCGATTTTTTTTTTTGGTGGGGGGGGGGGGATTTAAATTTTAAAAAGCTTTCAAAAACTAAACTACATAAAAACAGAAACCGTCTGTCACCTTGGCTCACTCAACCCTAATGCTGATACTATCAGTATGCCTTTAGCTACGCTTTAGCCCTAATCGACGAAGATTATCAGTATGAGATTCTCCTCTTTCTAGGAAAACTTGTTCAATGATATGAAACGTAACAATATAACATAATGAAAGTAGAGCTCTTCCATTATAAATGTAAGATCAAATTAATTTCGTCACTTCCTGATTTGTCCTAGATTGAGGCAGCAAGATGGAATACTAGGCCTAGGTTTGAGCAATTTAAACCTCAATGGATATAATCAATGATCAATGGACTCAAGACAAGGGAAAAAAACGTTCTCACCATTCATCCAAAATCTCAATCTTCTTAGACTTGATGCTACCACCTCCCAGCGTCTCTGCAGCACTGGCCACAGAAGACGGGGAAGGAGACGGTTGGGAAGGGCACGTGTCTGTGGATGCTGTGGAGGGCGTCCCATCTCCGACATGGGTGAGTCTCTCCAGGCTTGTTGGGGTTCAAAGGAGGAACTGTGGTGGTCTTCTTTGACCCTTTCTCTCTCCCGTTGCTATTACCATTGGTGTCCTGTATTAAGCCCCAGCACCGGATAGTTACTGACAAGAGAAGCAAAGGCAAATGTAAACAGTCATCAATAATTTATATACAAATCTGCTTTCATGTATACATTTTGAAGATTTCACTCGTGCGATCTGTTTCCCTATATCTATACATAGCTGCCTACCTTTTCGAATAGAAAAACAGATTCTGATAGTGCAAACTCATTCTGACTTGCATGCAACCCGTAATATTCCAGAAAACATTGACAACTTATCTTGAATCAACCCTCTTTTTAAGGTAAATAACACAAATTCCGCCGATTGCTGCTTTTCAGGTGAAATGTGACGGTAGTGTTTGCAAACTCAGAATGGGGTCTCTGGTCTTTCATCCCAATCTCTCTTAGTATCTGCTGTTAACTTTGGGTTTCTTAAAAAATAAAAAATAGTTAACCACCATAATACATACTTTTCAAGGTAAATACAGATTTATGGACTCAAGGCCAAAATAACATACTATATACGTTTTTACATAGTGGTTGGCAGCTATGTATATATATATATATATATGTATATATATATATATGTCACAATGTGGAGGAGCTACACTAGGCATGAATGTGTGATGATGCACACATCTTCTTCGCCTTCATAAGTCCTTTTAAAAATTGCATTGTTTTTTTTTTGCTGAAAATGTCAGGATGACGCCAATGACCTCTTTAGTGAAATGAGTCCAGTTTGAGCCACCTGGATGTATCAAAACATTAAAAAATCTAAAAAGGCTGAAAGGAATAAGATAATGACATTTAAGGTCACTAAACAAAAGATGTGAAATCCTAGCAACAATACTTCTCTGATGACTCAACTTTCTACCATGTACCAATGCATTGCTATCTGACTCAAAAGGTTTCCTAGAAGTTTCAGTCTGCAATGTTCTTCACATAAATCATATGAAGAGATTACCTTCCCATCGTTTATGATAAAATTACAAAAATCGATTTACCTTTGAGGGATTTGAGGAGCATCTGCTGGTCTCCATCCTTTTTCAAGAAACTGTCAAGAACAAAAAGACAAAAATGTGATTATCATGTTAATTCAAATTCAGAACTAGACAACACACATACATATAATAACAGAAGAACTCATATGTCTACAGGAAATCAATATGAAACGATTATCTGAGGATTCTTTTTTCTCACTTGAATGGACATGAAAATTGCTATGCTCTGTCGCTAAGAAGATAAAGAATAAAAAATCTATTAACAGCCAAAAAAGAAGTATCATCATTAGAAATTAACATTTATAATAATAGCTCATGCATACAAACAGAAGAAACCATAACAATTGTTATGGTGTGAGGTCCTTTTCAAAGACAAATAAAGTGTAACAGACAGTTACTCTTGTTATTGACGAGACAATATATATCTGTTCAGATACTTTTCTCAATTTTTTTATTATTTATTTATGATTCTGTCCACCTGTAACTAATTTGTCTAATGACTTTGCTGAAGTCATCTTTGCACACCTTATAATTCCTTGATTTTTTTTTTTTTAAGTTTCCATATTTGGACTGGGATCATGAGGTCCCGAGTTCAAAGCCTAGCAACGCCAGGTCTGACGTTGTGTTCCTTGGGAAAGACACTTAACACACATTTTCCCCACTTTACCCAGGTGGAAATGGGTACAAGCACTAGCTTGGGAGTACAAACCTGTGTCAGACTAGCGTCCTTTCCACGAGGTGAATATTGTCACCTGTTCCGCTTCACGCTATAGAAACTGGGATAAGCTCCGGCTCTATGGGCCTTAAGGGCCTTGAAGGAACTTTACTTACTTGTATTTGGGCACCATGCATTATTGTTTTGTGCACATTCTCCCAACAGATTTGAAAGTGCAAGATGGAAGACATGCAAAAAAGAGAGAGAGAAAGTAGGGCCTACCAGTAGCACTCACCAAACACCCACTCTACACACACACGAATGACAGCGACAATTGCGATTCACAGAAAAGAATACAAACACGGCTGTATCAAAGAACGATCCATCACGTCGATGACCTTTTCTACAAATGTTTTGTACCAACTCACCTCATCCAGCTCTCCCATGTCCAAGTATTTTTCAAAGTCAAAGTCCATGTTGTCAACATCAAAGTCGGAATCCAAACTTGTGTCCATACCAAATTCTTTCATGTCTTCTCTGAACGATTAAACAGAGCATTGCTAATGCTTTCTTCAATATTTTTTATTACATTCTTTTGAAATGGTTTTGAAAAATAAACAACAAATCATCACCTCTACTTCCATCCACTAAAATGTTTTAAAATGCTACAATTTGACAGGAAAGGCGAGAAAATCTTAATCAATTCATTCCATAAATATTTCTCATGAATCTGTAACCGATAACCCACATTGCATGGAACACTGATCTTTTGTATCTGTAGCAGAGACAGAGAAACAATAATTGTGTAACTCGCATTGAAAGACACTGTGATTATGTGAAAACAAACATAAAAAAGTACAAACAAAATAGAAACACAATGCCAGTCACTACAAGCCAAGTGTTAGCAAAGATAGGCAGTTTAATTTGTCAAAATAATTTTAACAACAAGCATGTGCAGATGAAAAGATTAGCCCCAGGCAATGCAGCTTCAAAAGCTCTCCAAAACATTGTATGCATCAAGAGGAGAGAGGGCTTAAAACATTATTCAAACTTTGGTCCTGTTAGTATTCCTATCTCAAAGCAGAAAATCTGGAAGAAAACTTAGGGTAAAAAAAAAAAGGCGAGACAATCACTGAACTAGATGCAAAATCTTCAGGATAAGATGGTGAAAGTGCATCAACAAGAAGAACGTCCTGGGTACGGCAAAAGCACCCAACCCACCATCTACAGTGACCTCAGCATGAATTGAGAAGAAACAGCAAGATGACAGGCATAGAAAAGAGACGTAAGCAAGAAGTAGGACCTACCAGTAATGCCAGCCAGCTATCCACAGCAGAAAAAGAGAAAGTCAATGAAAAAAGGAGGAGAGGAAGATGGACCTAGAGTGGGTGTGTATTTAGACCAAATCCCAATTGCAATTGTTCCGAGGAAAAGATGCATTGACAGAGACATACGAAAGATGGGGCTCACATGGAGTGAGCTTTGAAGGATAGTCCAAGACAAAGGAAGATGGAATTCACTTGTACGTGGCCTATGCCCTGCCAGGGGTGAGAGGTATTGATGATGATGAATTGTACCCAGACCTTGAGATAGAGACCAAAAGAAGAAGACGGCATCCAAAAACAACTCGATGAAGGATGGTGGAGATGGAAAGAGACAGAGAGGGGTGGCCTTCCTGGGTGACAGCAAGACAGACAGTAGAAAATAAGACTGCAGAGAGATCGTGTCGAGCCTAATGCACCTTCTTGTGCAAAAATAACTAAGGTATGATTTCAAGCCAAAGTGAATTCGGCTTTCAAGAAGACAAAGAACTCCTGTACACTTTGGTACTGTTTACAATCTTTCTTTTACTGTGACCTAATGGTTAGGTTGGAGGACTTGGGATCAGAGGATTCAATGTTGTGTTCCTTGGGGAACGACAGGTAGCTCCAGCTCTATGAGCCATAAGGGCCCAGAAAGAACTTTTCTTACTCACATTTCTTCATTATGTAACAATCTAAAATGGATATTTTAAAGTAAAAATGTTGATTGTAATGTTGGTTGTTTTAATCTTTCATTTTATCAAGTGTTTTGGAAGAAAATGTGAACAGATGTAAATCAACTTTCCTCTTGCATTGACTTACCTTTCTCTGCCTAAGGCAGCCAGGTGATTACCAACCACATCTGCCTTAACACCTGGAATCATCCTGGGATCTCCGTCATGTCCAGAATACATTGGAATCTGATTCGGCTTTTCTATTTCCCCAACTCGTCTATCAAACTGATTCATCTGCGATGAAACGTTGTGTGATTTAGCTCCGCTATCCTGCCCTGAGAAAAGCAGGTCAAATTTTTCCTTTGCCGTCAGTTGCTCTTGTTTAGCTTCAGTGCCACCGCATTTTCCTAAGGAGTCACTTGTAATACTTGAATGATGGGTGACATCATCGTGTGGGATCGGCTGCCCATTTTGGTTTGAGCCATTGGGGTAACTGTGGATAAACGAGAGGATCTTGGCGATGACGTATAGCTTTTCAAAGGTTCACCAGAGCCCCTTCAATAGCCATTAAAAATTTGTCTTTCTCGTTGAGATGCGAAGTTATGGAAGGAGGAGCAGGTGGAGGGTGAGGGACTCTCGAATAAACAAAATTATTCTCATCCTTCCCAATATTAACGTCTTTTGTGACGTCCACAAGTTGCTGACCATCCTCTTCATCACTGTCAGAATCCACAGCCATGATTTTCTGAGAGTCAACGTCACTTTGGTTAGCCACTAAACTGTTCCTCATCATATGTGAACTGGCGGATGCGTTGGGGATGTTTTTGATATGTTGAGAAGAACGGTTTGCTTGCGGAGGCTTTCCTCCTGATGACTTCACATTCGACATAAAATTTTCACCTACAACTTTACTGTTCACACTCCTTTCATGGTTGGCTGACTAGAATTGCTGGACATAAAGCAACTATCAAATTTATCCTTAATGGAGTTTGTATGAGTTTCATTGCTCAATTCCGTCACATGACTGGTGCTCGGGGATGAATTAGGATGGCTGTTGAATGGTTCAGAAGAAGTACTGACAGCAGGAGGTCCTAAACTGTGATAAACTCTGGGTCACAGTCAGGTCACCAAATTCATGACCAGACCTGTGTTCGGAAGCCATCTTGAAAGATGTATCACAAAAGGAAAAAATGGAGGTACACAAATCTTCATCACGTGTCCTGTTGTTGGTAAGTGGAGCTCTGGAAAGAAAAAGAAATGAGAAAACGGAAATGTAATTGTAGTCCTTTGGCTATTAGATACAGACAGCTTTGTAAAAATGCTGTACATCTTTTGATTTCATTTGATTTGATTAATCCACATCCACAACTAAAAAAAAGGTGATCTCAAAAGGTTTTTCGAGGGATTTCATTTTAATTTTTGCCCGGACTGCCCTGTAAACAGCCAAGGGATCTTTAACGTGCACAGTGTTGTGGTCTGCACACAGGATCTCCTTTTTATCGTCCGTCTCTGATGGGACTAGGTGTCAATCCACCTACCTAGACCAGGGGGGAGTAGATTTTTATCGAAAAACCTCGATAAAATTTGTCAACCGTTGGCGGGCTCACACCCACTACCTTTTGGTTGAAAGGTCGACACCTTACCTCTGGACTAGCGAGTCCCCTGCTGTACATCAGTTCTACAGATGGCTGTAAGTTTTGGTGAATACCAGGGAGTTTTCTGATCACTGGAAAATATCTATAATAAATGTACCTATTCTACAAATGTTTCCCGTTCACCTGATCAGTTAATTGTGAGATACAAAAGTCTTATTTCCAGAAGAAAACTATTTTTTTAAGCAAATTAAAAATAATTCTCATGGTTAATTCAAAATTCAATTTTGTCCGTGTTTGATATGTTGCTTCTCTAATACATGGTCTTGGACAGCACTTCGTTTCACTCTTTTTACTTCCTCTTTGTCCCCAAATTAATTAATAGAAGATGTTAAAGGTTCATCACGAAAACGCAAAACAAATTTAAAGTCTAAATAGGCAATACATTTCATAAAGACTATTTCCATCTACATGGAATCTTTAAATGTTTTACTCAGCACATTGTACCTTATGTCGTAGGATTTTTAAATCATGGCTTATGCAAATTGCCATGAAGCAAAGATTATTATACAACTGATCTTCTTCAAGACACAAATTAATACAGAGCAGAAGTGGACAACCAGACAGAATGAAGTCTATGTGAGATAAAGTAAAAACCTTAAATGCAACCAAATTTAATAGTCATCTTTTTGTGATTTCATTTTAGTCAGTCATCATATTTTGACAATGAAGTTTTCAGTAAATTTCAAAAAATTTAACTTGGAACAAACAAAGAAACAAATTGAAAAAAAAACAAAATAAAGGAAAATAAATAAAAAAGAATAGACAAGAAGAAGGATAGAAAGAAAGTTTGAAGAAAGTTAGGGAAGTTATTTTATCATTGCAAAGAAAGGCTTAGTATCTGAATAGATAAATCAATTTCTGTTTTCATTTTCATTTTTTCCAAATATTAACAAATTTTCATACTTCTTTTGAGACTCAAACTGTTCTCTCAATTTCGCATGCAATTTTATTTGTGTTTGGCACATGTCCATGAAGTCTTTAGCGACTGTAGATTCTGATGTTTGCTCTTTTCCTGTGACAGGTTCATTGTCGATGAACCGAAGTGCTGGGACTGTCTGTACGGCAACATTCCTATGAGGGAAACAGTGAAAAGACGTCTTTAAAAAAGCGACACCATTGATGTGATCTGCATTCATAGTATTACTGATGTAAATGAAGACAAACAGTGAGGCAAAGGGCAAGTCAAAAGCGAAGGATAATTACATTAAATAATGATACTTATTGCGGATGATACTGACATTTTAAGTAGTTCTGAAAAAAGGAAGAACAAAAGGAACAAGAAGTAAAGAAATGATGTCAAGGATAATGATGATGGTGAAGAGAATGATGATGATGGTGAAGAGGATGATGATGATGATGGTGATGACTGTGTTGTTAACAAAGTTATGACCATAATGAAAGCAATAGCATTTATTATAAATACTCTTATATGATCTAATTTCCTTATTAAATACAATATCATTCACATGCAGACCTATTAGTGAAGGTAATTTAACTGTTTCCGCGTCATTTCTTTGACTTGAGACACAGACTTGTGGCATGTGGTCAAGTGGTTAGGCTGCCAGACATGAGGTCCTGGGTTTGAATCGTTGCAATGTCTGACGATGTGTTCCTTGGGAGAGACTCTTAACACACATTTTCCCCACTCAACCCAGGTGCAAATGAGTAATGACAACAGCTTGGGAGTAAAAACCTGCGACTTACAGACGTCCTGTCCAGAAGGTGATTATTTTTACCACCTGTTCCGCTTCACACTATGGAAACCGGGATACGCTCTGGCTCTATGGGCTGTAATGGCCTTGGAGGAACCTTACTTTAACGTATAGACACATTTGGTCATGATCATGGCTGTACCTACCTGTACTCACTAGCATACACGTCCACCACAGGATTTCCTTGGGCTTTCAAATGCTGAAGATTTTGACAACACGACAGACCAGATCTTAAAGCTTCTAAATCTGGTAAAAAATGAAAGTTACACACTTTTAAAAAAGACAAAAAACATTCTTTTAAAGGGAGGATGCAGAAAGGAGGAGGTTTGATTAAATGGTAGATGTTTAAAGAACATTTTTCTATTCTTAGATGTGGGGGTGAGGAATGGGGGACTGTTTTGTTTTTCCATGGTACATCTCATAAATTTTAGTAATGTTCGCAATCACCTAGATTGTGTGAACCCGAAAACATGTATGCAGGCCACAAAATTAAGGAGGATTAAGTCTTGAACTAGATTTCCTTGATAAAAAATGAGGAACAGATCGTCACCGTCCGAAAAGAATCCGAAAGTGCAAAATATTCGTTTTTGTTTTTATAATCGATTCCTATGTTTTTCAGCCTATTTCGCTAGATCTTTTTACGTTATAAGCCTTTTGAAAAGATCTATTTCTACATCCGGTTAGTTTTTCAAGGCACGTTATAAGCCGTATTGGTATGACCATGTTCCTGTTAACACAGGTGACACCGTATAGCTCGCATGGTTAGTAATATTAAAAATCGCTAGGGAAACAGAGTCGTATTGTTGGTATAATAATACAACCGTTCCCCATTTCTCTGAAAATTCTTCCTTCTCCTCTCTCCTGTTCTCTCATTCTCTACTCTGTTGCGTGCTTGATCCCTCCCTCTCTCCCCTCTCTCTCTCTCTCTCTCTCTCTCTCCCTCTCTCTCTCTCTCTCTCTCTCTCTCTCTCTCTCTCTCTCTCTTTCTCTCTCTCTCTCTCTCTCTCTCTCTCTCTCTCTCTCTCTCTCTCTCTCTCTCTCTCTCTCTCTCTCTCTCTCTCTCTCTCTCTCTCTCTCTCTCTCTCTCTCTCTCTCTCTCTCTCTCTCTCTCTCTCTCTCTCTCTCTCTCTCTCTCTCTCTCTCTCTCTCTCTCTCTCTCTCTCTCTCTCTCTCTCTCTCTCTCTCTCTCTCTCTCTCTCTCTCTCTCTCTCTCTCTCTCTCTCTCTCTCTCTCTCTCTCTCTCTCTCTCTCTCTCTCTCTCTCTCTCTCTCTCTCTCTCTCTCTCTCTCTCTCTCTCTCTCTCTCTCTCTCTCTCTCTCTCTCTCTCTCTCTCTCTCTCTCTCTCTCTCTCTCTCTCTCTCTCTCTCTCTCTCTCTCTCTCTCTCTCTCTCTCTCTCTCTCTCTCTCTCTCTCTCTCTCTCTCTCTCTCTCTCTCTCTCTCTCTCTCTCTCTCTCTCTCTCTCTCTCTCTC
>JAXRKP010000246.1:315000-375000 GCA_037039925.1 Doris montereyensis | reverse complement strand
ATAGGCTACATTATTATGTATTTAGTGTACCTTCACTAAAAGGAAAATGTGTTAAGTGACTGACTGTTCAAGAAACCACCATTGACCCAATCTCTATGCCAGGAACCTCATGATTTTCTTAGATATAACTCATTGGCCACCACATGTTTGCTTAATTCATAAACTCAGAACACTGTTAGGTAGACGTGTGTAAAATTACTTTTACAAAGTCACGTAAATCATTAAGGCATCGGGTTCAGCTAGGAATCGTGCCCAAGATTATAATGGTTGCAAGTCATACTATGATGGGCATTGCATACCAGGCTGATAATATTATGTTTTTATTATTATATCAATATACCAAAGTAAAAAAAAACTGACTTGAAGAATAGTTCAATGTTGGGATTCCATCTGAATCCATTGGTTAAAAAGGTCGTAATTGCAGCAGCAACATTCTCATTGACAATTGACGTCAGGGAACACAGTCGTAAGTGATGTTACGTCTGTATTGCCCAACGATTATATAGTGGTCATAGGTTATAAGTGCAATATCAAGGAAACATCCCATAATATCGATTCATATTTTCACACATGTTCTATTTATGTGTTTAGACGAAGTGAAAGTTTCACAAAAACAAATCAACTTTGGCGAAAATAAACAGTTTTTTAACATTCCTGTAAAATTTTTAAAATGCACATGCGACTGTGTTCCTGGACGGTGACGAGATATAAACATGAATGAATTTTCATTTGCTTTTCAAGTAGAAACCATAAGGCAACAATTCAGGGCTTATAAAAGGTTTTAGATTGATTTCATTTACCCACATCCACAACTATGGTGATCTCGGGGCTTTTGGTAGGATTTTTAATTTGCCCAGACTGCCTTGTAAACAGCCAAGGGATCTTTAACATGCACATAGTGTTGTGGTCTGTACACAGGACCTCCTTTCATATCATCCGGGATGGGACTAGGTGTCAATACACCTATTTAGACCAGGGGTAGATTTTGCTCAAAATAACTCCAAGAAAATTGTTTCAACCATCGACAGCTTGCCTCTGGACTACCAAGTCCCTCCATCCTAAAAGGCACCAGATCTTCTTTTTTTATACCTGGTACAAACCACAACTCTAGGGCTGTCAGTATAAGACTTGGTTTTTCCAACTTTTGTCAACTATGTCACTCATACATCCAGGAAGGAATACAATTCAGCAATATTGCGCCACATGTTCACAATGACTCAATATTACCTAATTTAAGCTCCAGCTCTGGCTGTTTTGTTTTTTTACTCAAAATGTGTACTCTTCCTATCTTTTGTTGTTTTTTACTCAAAATATGTACTCTTCCTATCTTTTGTTGTTTTTTACTCAAAATATGTACTCTTCCTATCTTTTGTTGTTTTTTATTCAAAATATGTACTCTTCCTATCTTTTGTTGTTTTTTACTCAAAATGTGTACTCTTCCTATCTTTTGTTGTTTTTTACTCAAAATGTGTACTCTTCCTATCTTTTGTTGTTTTTACTCAAAAATATGTACTCTTCCTATCTTTTGTTGTTTTTTTTACTCAAAATATGTACTCTTCCTATCTTTTGTTGTTTTTTTACTCAAAATATGTACTCTTCCTATCTTTTGTTGTTTTTTTTATAGCTAAGTTACTCACCACTTATTTGATTGTCACTGGCATCAAGGCTTACCAGGTTGATAGCTTTCTCTAAACCATGCAGGAAATCCAGTCTGTTGAGATAGACATGAAAACAATGATGAAGAAGATTTAAATTGACAGATGATTTGATTGACATTAACAATTTCAACGTAACCACTAATCATCCTATCAAATAATAATTTTCTTGTCTCTCATTCTATAGATTTTCAAATCACTCAAGTATCATTTCACGGGTTTTTTCTTGTAATTCCTTTCCGTGTATAAATCTAACTTTCTCTGACTTAATCAATATTTACTGTCTCTGTATACAACAATTATAGTATCTTATTACGAGGAGGGATTTTACTCTTTTTATCTGTTTCTTTTGAATTTTTACAATTATTATAAAATAAAGTATAAAAAATCTTGTCCAAAAATAAGACTTCAGATTGGGCGATGAAATAATATTATTAAATGTCTTCACATGTAGTGTGTCTGAATCAGTTACAAACACAACAATGACTTTCATCTTAAAAGAGCAAAGTAATATATTCCAACCTATTGTTTGCACATCTGAGTTCATTGAGTACAGGAAGCCAAAAGCGATCAAGTTTTGCAAGTGACTGAAGGCTGTTTTCCGTCAGGTCTAGCCACTGGAGTAAAACTTGATTTTTAAAACTGAGGCTGAATAAACATCAAGAGCAAAAATTAAAAAGAAAGAATACAGTGTCTCAACAAACATACAATTGACACATTTAATGGGGGAAGAAAAGGTTTGCATCAAATATTTTGAAAAGACATTGCTTCACGATCAATAAGCCCTTTTCAAAAGTTTTTCACCAATATAAACAGTCTGAAAAAATCATTCACCTGATCTTTACCAAGATTGTAAAGAATATTTAAATGTGAACAAAATATCAATAATCCCAGCTTTCAGTGAGTTGTAAAAATTTTATGCGAAGCCAAGTCATAGCATTGATGACTGAAGATCAAACAAATAAAAAGCAAAGAAAACTAGTGAACTTAGACATTTCCTGCAAATCAACCAAACCGTCAGCATGGTGATAGCATTCATACTCAGATTATAAGGTCAAAACATCTGTGTATGTAAGTGAAGATAAGATGAGATAAGGTAAGACAAGTAAAGAAAAGAAAAGAAAAGAAAAGAAAAGGAAAGATTAGATGAGATAAGATAGGGTAAGATAAAATAAAATAAAATAAAATAAAATAAAATAAGATAAGAAAAGATAAGATAAGATAAGATAAGATGTTCTCCAAAAAGGCACAATTTTTATATTCAATTTTACCTATATTCCTTAAATAACAGAAAAACAGAACAAAAACAACATTTCAATTACTTAACACATGACACATGCAATTTCTACCTACAATCAAGTGATGAGGATATTATTTGTAATTACACATGCAGTGGTCTTAATATCATCACCAGCAGGAAACTATATTTCTAAAGGGAAGCTTAGCTATTGTAAAAATAAATTTTGACCATATTACCAGACCAACTATAAAGCCTTATAACATACCTGTAATAAATTATTGGCGGCAAGATTAAGCCTGGTCAGGAGACACAGTTTCTCGACTTTGTCAAAGCCTGCAGAAAGTTATGAGACAGGTCGAGGTCTTGCAGCGTCACGGCTTGGCTTATGCCTTCACTCGAAGTCAGTTGGTTGTGTGATAAATTCAATGTGTGAATTCTTCGGAGGGAGTTGAAACCAGCTGGGTAGATAAGATACATAAGATAGCCAAAAAATCCACATTTTGTTTGATTACATTTTGTTGTGAATGCACAAAACGAAAAATATCTAAGTCGGATTTATAATTACTGATTGGTGATCAATGATGTCAAAAACGCTGGGTAGATAACACATTTGTATCAAGTGATATCTGTTACGAAAAGTCGAAAACATTTAATAATATAACAAAGCTATTTAAGAGTAATCACAAAGTGGGATTTATGGTTGTATCAATCAGTATGATATCTGGCTATATGAAGGTAGAAATGGATCAAGGAATGCTTCTAGATCTAGATTTGAAAAGACGTTCAGAAAATCCAGTAACACCAAGGCTCAATTAATAATTATAACAAAGCTATTTATTATACTCACAGTCGACAATCAATCAAGGGGGAGAAGACAAATATATCCGATGTTGGCTGGCATAGAGCGAGGACTTAAATCTACACTATCAATTGTTTCTCTCTCCCTATCATGGGTAACCTCCGCTATTTATAGTGGGAACTTAGATATTTCTAGAATCGAAAATTTCCACCACAATCTAAACATTTCGATACAGTTCTACAAAGTACTCTCGCCTTCCAGATATAACGAATCGATACTAGGGCACACCATGATTACATCACAAACTCAATAGGATTAAATGTAGGTTTACCTTTTACTGGGAATCCCTTACAAAGCTATAAGTAGTTATATTAGGGTTGCCGCAAGGACTTGTATAAAACAGTGTACACATTTACATCATTTCTAACCAGCAAATCATAAAAATAGAATCTGGTCATACACATTAGATTCATTTGAAAGAAGTTAGAGAAATACTCATCATCACACCTTGTAAAGAAACTCCCCGTGAACCACTGACTGTGAGACGGAAGAAGAGCAAAGATCCCAGCCATGTTCAAAATAACCGACAACACAACATCATGAACATATCTCTGCCCCATACAATAATAAACCACCAGAGGCTACAACAAAAAACAGACAATTATGAAATCCAAAGTTGACGCCCATCTGCACCCGTTTTTTCAACCTGCCAGCCATATCTGGAATGCTCTCACTCAAGATACCACCAATTCTACCAACACTGACACATTTAGAGACTAGTATCAACGTATTAGGACACATAAAAGATGTAACAGTGTATTCGTCCTTCAAAACCAGGGGTTTTCTAAGACATGAAGAAGAAGAAAGAAAAAAGAAGACATATAGATTGTATGGTGCCTAATCTCAGCTCATAAAAGTACAAATTTAATCTTATCTTAGGCATCAAAGAGATATCATCATAATACATTTTTTAATCTGTAAGAATTGTCTTACAATATAAGCGATGAATAAGTCGCAAATTTTTTTTTTACTCTTTTTAATTATCATAAAAATGTTACCAAACATTACATTATATTAATTATCTGAAATTCCACAAGAAAATTACACAGGAAAAAGACAGATGCAGACGTGTCAAATTCTTAGTATTATGAGGCATTGTAGCTGAACGTAGCGTTGTGAGCTGGTAATCACAATGACACTGGTTCAACCCTGCGGCTGGCACAGGTGGACTTTTTCACAACATTGTCATCTTAGGAAAGGTATGTCACCCTACTTTCCTCACTTGATTCAGGTGTGACTAAGTACCCAGCTATAGATAGAGAAAGATATTGTGTGCCATCAGTTTGCTTCCCGGGGAGTTGAGAAGGATTTTGAATGAAATCACCTGCTGGGGGATAAATGATGTACAGTCGGTGAGCCTTCACTTGTGCAGAGATATAGACTATAAATCCTTCTTTCATAGTTCCAAACTCATCTTCAGATTTTGTAACGATGTTTCATGGCATATGGTCTCACATATTATATTGTAAAGCAGTCTTAGAAACTCACAAATGCGGTGAATTTTATTGTGGCTCAGGTCCAGCCACCTCATGTTGATGCATCCGTCCAAACCCGTTGTCCCTGTCAACTGGTTGCCAGATAATCTGACACACTGAAGAGCACCAATGTCTTTCAAGTCCACAAACTCTATCTTGTTGTTCTATAGTGTTATAAGGACACAAATAAAAAGGAATACAGATATGATCACATAATACTCTATCTATATGTCTATTTTGTAAAAAAACATATTCGATGTATGGATAGTAGACTCTATAGATGGGTAGATGGACAGACAGACTGACCGACAGACAGATAGATGCATAGATCTAGAAGACATACAGAGAGAATGAGATGAATGGGAGAAAGAGAGAGATAGAGAGAGAGAGAGACCGAATGAGAGTCTGGGAGAGAGAGAGAGAGACAGAGAGAGAGAGAGAGAGAGAGAGAGAGAGAGAGAGAGAGAGAGAGAGAGAGAGAGAGAGAGAGAGAGAGAGAGAGAGAGAAAGAGAGAAGAGCGAGAGAGAGAGAGAGAGAGAGAGAGAGAGAGAGAGAGAGAGAGAGAGAGAGAGAGAGAGAGAGAGAGAGAGAGAGAGAGAGAGAGAGAGAGAGAGAGAGAGAGAGAGAGAGAGAGAGAGAGAGAGAGAAGAGAGTGAGAGAGAGAAAGAGAGAGAGAGAGAGAGTGAGAGAAAGAGTGAGAGAGTGAGAGAGAGAGAGAGAGAGAGAGAGAGAGAGAGAGAGAGAGAGAGAGAGAGAGAGAGAGAGAGAGAGAGAAGAGAGAGAGAGAGAGAGAGAGAGAGAGAGAAAGAGAGAGAGAGACATACACACACACACACACACATACAGATAGACAGACAGACAAACAGACAGACAGACAGACAAACAGATAGACAGACAAACATGCAGAGTGTCAGACATGTCGAGTAATAGTTTCAGAAACAAAGCTGATTGAAGAACAGAGAAGAAAGAGAAGGAAACTCCACACTACTGCTCCAAACAGATGCTCCTGCTGCTGCTGCTGCTGCTGCTTACTAGTGAGCATAGTTAGCTCGGTTGGTAGCACGCTTTCTTTTCATGGCGAGACGATGGGTGCTGGCGCAGAGGTCGCAGGTTCAATCCCCATGGTGGCCAGGATGTTTTTCTGTCTATTCCTTGTATCTGTCTCGTCTTTGTTCCTATGGGGCTTTCATATTATCTCGTGTCATTACCTTCACTTAGTAGTAGTAGTAGTAGCAGCAGTAGCAGTAGCAGCAGCAGCAGCAGCAGTAGCAGTAGCAGTAGCAGTAGCAGTAGCAGTAGCAGTAGCAGTAGCAGTAGCAGCAGTAGTAGTAGTAGCAGTAGTAGAAGTAGTAGTAGTAGTAGTAGTAGTAGTAGTAGTAGTAGTAGTAGTAGTAGCAGTAGTAGTAGCAATAGTAGTAGTAGTCGTAGTATGATTATTATCCTTATTATTATTATCATTAATATTATCAAGGCAAGTCTACCTCTGCATTGATGTACATGAGATGCTTGCAGGCACTCAACCCATCCAAGTAGACCAGGTTACAGTCTGACACTGTCAGGTAGCGCAGTGACCAACACTGGGACAAGGTGGACAGAGAGCAGCCAGGTAAATCACTCAGTTTCACGCTGGACACCTGGAAAGAACAACAAAAATCCCCATGGAATTTCAATTTTCAAAAGAACAAAGGTAGACGTGGAACAGACAACAGTATAGCTAAAAGTATAAAGGGCAGTTTCTTTAAGGCTGTTACAGCCCAGAAAGCCGGAGCTTATCCTGGTTTCTATAGTATGAAGCAGAACAGGAGGCAGGACATTTAGTATGTCGCAGAGTTTATTAGTGCTGTAACCAATTTGCATCGAAGTCAAGTGGAAAATACGTATTAATCATATTTTCCAAGGAACACAACGTGGGGTCTAGTATTGCCAGGATTTAAACCTAAGATGTTAAGGTCCCTAGTCCAGCAATCTAGTCAACACCATTACAAGGTAGAGAGGGGAGGTTATATTGATTGATATATTTTATCTCTTTCCTCTTCACATGAAAATTACTCACTGTGTTTTGTTGGGGTTTTTTAATTAATGCATGACCTGGGTAGAATCAGTGGTTAAAAACCTCAATCATAAAACTATCACTAGAATTTTTTATCTCCCGGTAAAATCATTCTTTGAAAAGTCTCTCCTCAAGAAGTAAGCCAAAACTTCTTCACATCACAACTTTTCCCTTTTTGACATGACACTAAAACTTTTGTCTGTTCTTGTATCAGATTGTGACAGACATTACGATACCAAAGTGATTGCATACTATTGACGAAGCACATTTATTGTACCAATGACAACTTATGACAGCCAGGATACTGACCCCTGGACTTATACACTGATATCAAATGAATAAATTTACTTTATTTTGATGAATGATAACTACATTATCTGTAACTTATTCAGGAGTCATTGCACACAATTTAACACTAAAAATTGATCCTTCAGTTTTAGTTAGGATATTTTTTCGTTTCACTCACTTCAGATCAAAACTAGGAAATACCTATTTTATGTTATTTTCAAAAGAAAAACAACGTAATGAACCTCAAAAGCCAAGATAGCGTACATCAAGCCCTGAAAATGTAAATAGACTGTGTAATGATATATCAAAGAGTGGATGGAAATGACCTTCCTGAATATCTTATCGACAGCCACAGACAAAACCGCTGTTTTGGAGGATGTCGGCTCCTTGGACCTCAGGTTCTCCGATGATTAACACAGTCATGGGACTGAGGTATGAGATATAAGGTATACCAGAGAGTAGTGACTAACGCAGTCATGGGACTGAGGTAGATATAAGGTATATAAGGTATACACAGATGGGACTGAGGTATGAGATATAAGGTATACCAGAGAGTAATGACTAACACAGTCATGGGACTGAGGTATGAGATATAAGGTATACCAGAGAGAATGACTAACACAGACTAACACAGTCATGGGACTGAGGTATGAGATATAAGGTATACCAGAGAGTAATGACTAAAATAGAAAACTTGCATGGCAGGATATTATAATAATGTCTTTTTTTCTTTCTTTATCAGCTCCCATTCTACCTTCTGGTGTATGGGTTTAGATGCCTGAAAGGATTTTTCTCCAGGCTGTGCTATCCTGACATTTTCTGTTTCCATCCATGAAAGTTAAATTTCTTTGACTTAATGCCTCTTTTATATCTTTTTCCCACTTTCTCCGAGATCTGCCTTTTGGTCTTTTACCTTGGGCTTTAGCACTGTATACTGATTTAGCTATTCTATTGTTATTCATTTTGTTAACATGCCCAAACCATCTCAGTTGATTCATTTCTATCTCAGTATTTATGCTATCTGCTTTGCTTTGATCTCTTATTGTTGTGTTTCTGATTTTGTCTCTTTTAGTTTTCCCTACTACTCTTCTTAGATATTTCATTTCGGGTGCCTGTACTCTACTGTATTCCCTACTGTCTAAGGTACAGGTTTCACTGCCATAGAGGAGAGCAGGACAATAAACTGTGTTGTATACTGCCATTTTGGTTTTTGTTGACAATTCTTGTTTACCCACAAATGCCTTTCCTAGATGGTTATATATTGCACCTGCCTTTTGGATATACTGGCTGATTTCTTCTCTTAGTTTTCCTCTGCGTTAATCATTACTCCTAGGTGATTGTAGCTTTAAACTTGTTCTAAATTCTCCCTGCCCAATTTAAGATTTTGTGTTTTAGCTTCCCTAGTTACTAGCATTGTTTTGGTTTTCTTTGCATTTACTCTCATTCCTCTTTTATTTAATTCATTATTCATCATGTTGATATTCGACTGGAGATCCCTTTCTGATTTTCCAAACAGAACTAAATCATCAGCAAATGAAAGCATTGATACATTTACTGGTTTGAGCTTCCACATACCTACATTCATTTCCTTCATTTTTGAGGATGCCTTTGTGACTGAATCCATAAATGTGATAAACAAAAGAGGACTTAGGACACAACCTTGTCTTACTCCTATATTTACATTCTCTTCTTCTGATGAAACATTGGTCAAATTACAAATGGAATCCTGCATTGAAAACATCCGAGAATGGATGGGTCACAATAAATTGAAACTAAATGACAGTAAAACAGAATTGATAACTTTTAGCTCAAAGTATAATTTTCAGAAAATCAACGTGAATAACATCCTCATTGGCAATGATACCATTGAAGCCAATGGATCTGTCAGAAATTCAGGCTTAATTTTTATCAGACTCTATCAATGGAAAATCACATAAAAAAGATCAAGCAAAAATGCTACATTAACTTGAGATGGATACATAAAACTTGTCAGTATTTGGATGAAGAAACAACCAAACTGTTGATTCTTGCATTTGTCATCAGTCATCTCGACTACTGCAATGGCCTACTATATAACATCCAATCTGGCCAGATAAGGATCTCAAACAAATCCGAAATCAATGCGTCCATGTTGTCACTAGGACAAAAACCAAAGATCATATCACATTAAGATTGCTTGCACGGTTTACATCTCACTACATGGAACAGCTCCAGAATATCTGTCTGAACTGTTACTGGTATACCAGCCACCCCGCCCACTGAGGTCTGGGAATAAATCCCTCCTTACCTCACCCATTCCAAATACGAAATTAGGCATACATTCCTTAAAAAACAGTTGAAAACATATTATTTTCGAGAGACTTATTTCTGATGTTGTCAATTTTTATTGACTCTTCCTTGTATTTCTTTGATATTGTAGAGTGTCTAGAGCATCTCAATGTATGGGCGATATAGAAATCTCCATATTATTATTGTTACATCAATTTCTTCAGATACATTTCCAGCTTCTCTCACTGTACATGTTGGTTTATTGTAAAAACTTTTAATGGTTTTTATTGAATTTTTGCTTTATGTTGTGTTCTCTTAAAACCATTAGTTCTTGTTTGGGTTTGAGATTCTCTGCAGCTATTTGTAAATCGTTTTCGAAGATATCTTTTTCTTCTTTAGTGGCATTTTCGTTCGTTCCATAAGCTTTTATTAATTTGATTTCTCTTCCTTTTAGTTTAATGTTTACCTCTAATAGCCGTTGACTTATAAATTTCCAACTTTCTAATAGCTTTTCTTGCCTTTTATGCAATAGGAGGCCTACTTCTGCTCTAGCTCTATCTTTGACATCTACTCCTAAGAAGATAAAAGTATGATTTGATCCTACATTTTCTATTCCTTGTCCTTTTTTCTATGTTTCTGTAATGGCCAAAATGTCTACTTTGAATTTTTCCATTTCTTCAGCTAATTCTAACTCTTTTCCATTTATTGCCCTAACATTCCATGTTCCAAAATCACAGTTTGTGTTCTTTTCCAGAGTCGTCTTGGAAAGTTCAAGCCGGGTATATCATTATTTGTATTACTTTGAATCGATTTGCTTTTGGATAAGCAGGGCATTGGCCTACTGTTCTCTAGGTAGATGGTGGGGCTGCCACCTCGAGGTCCCCTACTTATGGTTGTTCAAAACCAGCCTGCAAGGCAGCAGGTTGTTATTTTCTGTCAGGGTTAGCTCTTTTTGTCTTTGGTCAATCAAGACCCGCCTGCAAGGCAGCAGGAGACTCGTGGAGGGCGGGAGCGCCTAATCCCCATATAGGTACTTACCTGTCCACTGCCCGGATTATAATAATGTAACATATGTAAATCTTCTTTAATTTTTTTCTTTCCTTATTTCTTATTGTCTGCTTTCATCTTTAAATCATGGGACAGGATCTACCTGTCTTAGACTCTCTGCTTGTGCAGCAGCCAACACAACGGCCTCTGACACTGGCGGAAATTTCTTGGCAGATGATGGCCTTTTGACTACTTTTGCTGCTGGCTGCTGACTCAATTTCCATGGCTCATTGCTGACTTTGCTGTGAAGAAAATGATATTCATAAAAGTATTTAAGTGATAATAATAACAGTAATGATGATGATTATACTGTACATAAAATATAAATAACAATTCATGCTATTCCACTATTATTATTATTATTATTATTATTATTATTATTATTATTATTATTATTATTATTATTATCATCATAATCATTATTATTACTATTATTATTATTATCATTATAATCATTATTATTACTATTATTATTATTGTTATTATCATTATTACTATTATTATTATTATTATTATTATTATTATTATTATTATTATTATTATTATTATTATTATTATTATTATTATATTATTATTATTATCATTATTATCATTGTTATCCTTAATATCATTGTTATTTCTAATATCATTATTATTATTATTATTATTATTATTATTATTATTATTATTATTATTATTATTATTATTATTATTATTATTATTATTATTATTATTACTATTTGTATTATTATTATTATTATTATTATTATTATCATTATTATCATTATCATTATTATTACTAATATTATTGATATTACAATTAGCATTTTCATAAGATTAGACACACTAAAACAAGTACAAAATTGGACATGTTTTCGAATTTTATAGATTTTTTTATTGTTGGATAATTGAAAAATTTCCTCTTACAAAGTTTAGAGAATACAATCAAGAGAAAGCATGCACACAAAAAAAACTAAATCAGGCCAAGAAAATCAAAAGAAACAAACCTCCATGGTAAGCAGTGTTTTATCCATTCTAACCGCAGTCGCTCGACGGGGTCAGGTTTAGGAACTTCTTGGGCATTGAAGGCCATAGAAACTTGAGGAAACATTTCTTTAACATTAGCACCTTCTCCTGCTGTAACTGGTTGAGACAACCCAGCGGAATTAACTCCTGTGGTACCAGAGGTTGTAGAAGAATTTGGTTTGAGAGTATTTCCTAATACTGTAGAAGGGGGTAGACTTGCTTTGGGAGTGATGTCACTCGGGAGTGGAGTGTTTAGACCTAGAGTAGGCTCTAGAGTATTTCTTTCATCCAAACCCTGGGATTCTGATACAGATGAAGCTGTTGGTGGCTGACTTTGGTCTGACGATAATACCTGTTTTGAATTTTCAGTCTGCGATGGGAGTGTATTCACTGTGTTCTCAGACAACGTAGTTACAGTTCCTTCTTTTCTTCTCCTCCTGTGTCTCGTCTTGAATCATCTGTAGATCCGGGTGTGAGTGAATTGTCATTGCTGACGTCGTTGTGAGTTTCTGACAAATTGCTCACCACTTCATCTGCTCTTTTCACGTCTTCATGAAGTGTTTTCTCTTCACTTTCATCTTTCTCCCTCTGTTTCTTCTCTTCTTGTTTCCTTTTTGCCTCGTCTTTTATTTTCTTCTCCTCCAACATTTTACACTTTTTCTCTTCTTCTTTATTCTCTTTTCCTCTTCTCGTTTCTGCTTCTCTTTTTCTTTCCTTTTTTTTTCTTCTTTTTTTCAACCTCTTTTCTTCTTCTTTCTGTCTCTTTTCCTCCTCTTTCCTTAATTTCTCCTCTTCCTTCTTCTTCTTCTCCTCTACTTTTCTTTCCTCCTCAAGTTCTTTTTGTCTTTTTTTTCAGCCTCTGCTTCCTCCTGCTTCCTTTTCTCCTCTTCTTGTTGTATTTTCTGTGCAATTCGTTCAGCTTCCTCTTGTTTATTCTTCTCAAATTCTTTCTGTTTCTCTTCTTCTTCCTTGCTCTTTCGCTCTTCTTCTTCCTTTCTCTTATGTTTCTCCTTCTCTCTGTAAAAAATAAAGAGAGAACAAAAATTTAGAATCAGCACAGTCCCCCTATGTAATCAAGCCCTATTGTGATTTTTAATCAATGTTATTAAATCAAAATATAGGATACAGCTAATCATCCAAACAGAAAATAAATAAAATAAGTATTAAAGCTTCTCACTCACCTACATAAAGTTTGATGTTATATGAAATAAAAGAATATAGAAAGGAAGTTCAAGTCCACTACCGCTTTTAATTAAAGAAAAGTTTTCTAAATTTAATCTGGTCGGAAAAGAGTATATAGCAAAAAAATGAACAAAAAATCGCAAGTTTTTCTAGAAAGATATCATTGAAATCTAGAGAAACAGCAAATTAAGATGTGTTTAACATTTTTTTTAAATGAAAGAAATATTTACGAAAGAATGTTTTGAAACTGGAGCATACAGGATGAAAGAAATGAGATACAGTTTATAGTGGGCAAGTGTAGGTATGCTGTGTCAGAATAAAACAAAGTCAAGAACTCAAGAGGAGGATTCCTTAGCAATCAATACTAAGAAGCACTACAACCTGCAGCATGCATCAGAAGCTGTGAGAAGAAAATGAGAAGACTGAGTTTCTTACACTGTCACTAAGGCTAATATTCTCTTCTTTTTTTTTAATTCCCCATAGCTACAGCTCAAATCGGTAAATTCTTGTAAACAAGGCAGTGACATACTATTTCACAAACAACAACAAAATGACCAACTACATTGCCACTAACATTAAATGACGTTAAAAAAGCTTCAGGAAGCACACTAAAATTAACATCACAGACCAAACTCAAACGAATACGAGACATGGCCCAAAATAAAACTGAATGGCTGGCCTCCACCACAGAGATAAGGAGAACGACCGAGGCTGCAATGTCTGATGTCATTGCTAGCGGAAGGCACGAAGTAGTTAAGTCATAGCTTACCTACTAGCAAACCTACAACTAAGACAATCAAGTAAGATAGACTGATACACAATCCCTCTAACCCAAACTAATCATCTTACAAACGAATACTTTGAGGAAACAAACATGCATGAAGTTTAACATACTTCTCCTCCTGTTCTGCCTTAAAATTGATTTCATACTGAACTTCCATAAGACGAGATCGTATCTTTCTTTTTGCCTTGCCTCCTTCCTTTCAGCTAGTTCATGAATAAGGGATGATATCTGTTTCCGAGATCTAAGGGATAAAAGACAAATTGTCCAAAATTGTGATATAATTTCAAAATGAACGACTGAATAGAGTTGAGATAAGATAATTAAGTAAAACAAATATGCCGTGTGATAAAAGATAAGAAAGTTTTATCTTTTTACTCATCTTAGCTCCAGCCATATACTAATATTTTTCAGGTGACATTGATATAAATAATAATCATGGTAAAACTTTTAGCTTCTATAGTTCTCGATCCCAGACTTACAAGCTATCAATGCTTTTTAAACATCAATCTTATTCTTCGTTTTTCAGCTTTTCCCGTTACGGGTTACCACAGCAGATCATCTTTCTCCACTTTGTCCTGTCCTGATTGTCCCCATCTCTTGCAACAACGATCTTCATGTCTTCCTTTATCATATCCATATATCTTCATTTTGGTCTCCTCCTCTTCCTCCTGCCTGTTATGTCCATCCACAACATCTTCTGTCCAATATATTCCATATCCCTTCTCTTTCCATGGTCGTGCCATCTCAGCCTGCTTTCTCCAACTTTGTCTCCTAGCCTACCTACTTGGGTTTCCCCTCAGATGTGTTCATTTCGAATCTTATCCAACCTTGACACACTCAAGGAGAACCGCAACATCAATAACATCCTCAAATACTACATGTAAAAATACTTACATACCAACATAAGGCATATAGAATATATACATCATAAAACAAGTTGAAAAACAAAACAAAAAAGAGATAAATAAAAAAGGATTTAGAAGTGACAGTTTGTCTATTAGTCATAAAACACAAAATCAACCAAGAAAACCACCTGTAGCCTTTGTATCGCCTTTGAATTTCCACAGCCGCCTTTCTCAGCTTTTCTTCTAGCCTTGCCTGAATTTCGTGACGAGTAGTTTCAAACATATGTTTTTCACCTTCATAATCCTCAATTAATCTCTCTATATATGCCTGTTGAAGAAAGAGGAGATTTTATTAAAACCGAATAAACTATCAGTCTTTATATAATGTAGGTAACCTTAAACTTCCTTACATGTTTTGGGTTGTTGTTTTAAAAATGAAGACACAAAAATCCACCAATAGGTGAAAAATAAAACAAAAAAAGTAATGTTAAAAAACTTTAAAAAATATTTACTCTGTCAGTGCTTTCTCACTGTGGCTTTCATGCTTTTTAACATCTCAAACAACTACAAATTCAAAGGGTAAATATATTTTGATTGAATTCAATTATTATATCAAATCACTAGTTAAAGTTTCTGAGTCATATTTCCCCCTTTTTTTACACAGCTGTTGACCCAATTTGTGATAATATGATATAAATCTATATGACATCCGTCACAAGAATAAAACCTAGCATTTCATTATTCAGAAATAAAATTTCAGTGCCTTCACTCAGCACTACATTCCACAAACACTACAGTCCACAAACAGTGTCCCCATATCTGTCTTTAAAAGATAATAAGTTTATGCTTATTATGTGTCTGATGTAACATCTAAAACCACACATACCTGATGATTTTGATATTCTTCTTCTATCTCTCCCTCTCTGCTTTTCATTTCTTCTTCCATCTTTCTCTCTTCATCCATCTTTCTCTCCATCAGCTTTGTTTCTTCCTCCTTCAAGTGTTGTAGGAACTCTTTCTTATTTGATTCATCCTCCAACATTCTTCTTTCCTCAACATGACGCTGTGATTCAAATGCCTGAAATAGTTGTAAATGACAATATTTTTCTTTCAAAAGTCTAACAGTTGTACATGTAAAATTGGGCATTTGGCTCCTAAAGTCAATATATCCCATGATGCATTGCGCGATTTCTCCCAGACAGGTGGTAAATCTTTTGTGCGGCGGTCATTCGACTAGTTTTATTCATTGTACAGTGATAGCACAAGAAGTATGCACTGACCTTAAAATTTAAAATTATCTATCTAAACATTCGAATCAACATATATGACTAGATTTATTTAGATATTCATCATAAAATTGAGGAAAAATACTTGCTATGGCATCTTCGACATCCTATGCATGTCATTTTGGTGACTTATTCCTGCCAGCCTAAGGATAGATCTACTCTTATTATTCATAAGTGCTTGCTTGATTCAAGATAATTCCATCCTTTTGAACTTCAGAAATCTAGATTGCCTAAGCCTGACTATCTTGTGTTGCCATAGAATCTAATTACTAATTGAGATTTTGATATCTCTGTTGTAAATAAATAAGTTGTACCATATCTCCATGTGTCTAGATTTATTTATATTAGATGAAGATGTTCTTCTTACAAGCTGCAAAAATAGGACGTGGAAAAAAAGAATAAATTTTGAATTGTAATAAAGTTGAGACTTTTAATAATCTTCTAGAGAATTGAAAAATTGACAACAGACTTTACACTCAATTACACTTTATGAATGTGAATCAAAATGTAAAACTACAGAGGTGTTTAGGTCGTTTTGGGTATTCCCGATTAGACCTCACAAGAATGCTCATGGTAGCTCTTTAGCGTCACCGCATTTCCTCAATGCAAAGTCCTTTCCTATAGAATGTGAGACTGTGCATAAATGTAACTCAGTGCAAGTAAACAAAATAGATAATATTATGTTAATCTTTTTAAGCGTCAGTCAATAAGTTATAACAATAGGAAGACGTTGCGTGTTCTGTACTACTACTATTATTATTTCTATGTTTTGTTATTATCATTATTGGTGACCACCTGTTCCTTCTCCTTCTTCTTCCCTTCTTATTATAATAATTATCACCACAATTGTTATCTCTACTGTTAACATTATTACAATGATTATTAGCAAGAGTAGAAGTGGTAGTAGTATTATACTGTTTTTGTAATAACATCACTATTCATGAAGAATGACGTGAGGTACTCACTGCCCTTATTTTACTACAATAACTAAGGGTTTCAGGCTTCATGCAAAAGAGTGACCTTCTATCTGTTTCTGAATCAAGGGCAGATAATTTTGCGTACTAAATACCCCATTATTATGATATCACTTCATTTTCACTTATCCCTGTGCTGCTTGGACAGCACACAAGGCCAACAAATTATAGTGATATCTTGATATAGAAATTATATGGTAATTAATTTTAAAATGTGCCTACAAATCCCATAACACCATAGGCCAAGGGCTTGTAAAACAAACTAGATGCAACTACGTCATCAGTACTAAATACCATATTATACTATCTATCCTTTATTCATTCATGTCGACGATCTAATAAGATGAGGACTTCTTTCATGATTTAGTTAAATGAACCAAAACACGATGTAAATGTAAGAGGGTTGAATAAAAGAAATCTAGCTAAATGTGTCACACATGGATGGAGTCAAGTGCCCAGCCCTTGACTAGTATGCAACCTGGACTGTAAAAGACACAGAAAAAGGAAGAACCAAGATGATAAAAAGTGTAGACTTACCTGCTTCAGCCGCTTCTCTCTTTCTCCTAGATTTTCATCTGTTTGTTTCAACTGCTGATGGATATACTCTCTCATATCAGTAAGAGCTGATGGCAGTATTAATGGACCAGCTGAAAGAGACAGCGGATTCAAAAGCTTTTCAAAACATATTAATTTGATGAATTAAACAAGTTCTTCTATCTATATTTATACCTCATCACAACTGGAAAGAAAGTGTTTCATTCTAAAAGTTCATTTTAAAAATCAACACAAAACTTTATAATTGTCTTCTTAAACAGACTTCATTCCTATCTCTGTTTCGTATATAAATGAAAAAGCCTTCTTGGTAGTCATGTACAAACAGAAGGTTGATGAATTTAAAAATTAAAGGCTTTACGGCAAAATTTGATATAATGTTGACAAATACTTTTGTTGAAGAACAAGACTTAAAAGATTGATATAGGAAAGGGATACTTTATTTCAATCCTTTTTATTAGTCGCTCGCTCAGTATTCTTTCAGGCATCTGCATTTTAAAAAAACACCAAAATTCAAGACTTTTTCTGCAAGTTACTTGTTTATATTTTTTTTTAACCAACTAGTTTCCAGACCACATTCTAAAGATCTAACAAGCAAAATAAGATGTTCTACCCTCTGCCTCATTTGAACCTTTAGGTTTATCCTTATCTCCATTTGCCAGCACTGGTTCCTTTATGTCTTCCTCTTCTTGATCAGTGGCGTTGTTTTCTTCATTCTTTGATGAATGCTCCCCTCCCTTTGAAAAATGATATGACGTGAAAAAGAATGGTAAAAGAAAAAGGAAATTTTGTATGATATGAAAAAGAAAGAGAAGGATAATGTAAATAATTTTCATGACAAACAAAAGTTAAGTGATAGGAAGCATTGCAACAAAGATGAAGAAAACTGTTAACAGAAAAATCTGAGAACTGAAGTTGGTATTGCTGGCAACGTTAAAGATTTTAATGAGTCCTTGTCATCATCCAGTATTTACAAACATGTCATCTTCAAATGTTCCCATTAACAAACATATAATAGCATTTAGTGACCATAATCTATTATCTTGTACATCACTTGAATACAAAAGCGTAGTCAATGCATAAAATATTTCTTACCTGAAAAGAGGCAATAGGTGTATCTATATTCATTTAACTATCAGTACATATTTCCTATCCGATAACAGAAATTTGGTTGAGTTTTTTTAGATTTTTCCAATTTGATAATATATATTTAAAAACGAGAACAATTAAAAATGTATTTAATAAAAGAGTTATTCCTATTTGACAACAACTCTTAAATGAAATTATACTAGATTTTGACAGATATTTCCTGTTAGATAGTACTATTTCAGAATACTGATTTAAAATGATAAAAATCATCTCCTGATTTAAAATATTTATATACAATATTAGTGCCGTCCGCACCGAAAAGGTGTTGCGCCTGGCATTTCAATTTCTTTAGAGAAAGGAATATAGACTATCACTAGGCTTACGCTCAATGCAACAGGAGTCACCCATGTTGACCAAGTGAGCAATTAGGGTAAAAGAAAGCTCAAAACCCAGTACCTCTAGGTCACAGTGCAATACCTTGAGCCACTTGGCCATCTGGTTCCCTTCATTATCTCTATTCAAATAAATTGTCTAACGAAATAAGATCATTTCCATTTGACCAGTTTTTAGACTGTTATCAAGTAAGATTATTTTTTTACCTCGATCGCCAGAAGTTTTTTCTTTTTTGCTTGTTTTTCTTCACGGCTCTTCATAAATGCCATCACCTCCTGATCAATGTCCTCCACCACAAGTTCTACCTCTCTCCTAGCATCTGCCAGCTCATTCTGAAGTTTGTTGATCTCCTCATAACCAGTGTCCACTTCTTCTTCATCAAAGTCATCGTCATCAATCTGACTCAGTAACTGAATGAAGAATTAATAATTTGACATAAAATTGATTTCTGAGCATCATACAATATACATACATGATACCCATGTAAACACACTTAGACAAGCATAAAACATAGATGGATAGAAAGATGAGTAGATCGGTAGATTGATTTGCTCATTTACAGAATTCTTAAGCGATGATGAATGAGAGATCAAAAATGCCTTTGTCATCGTAATGATTTTAAATTGAAAAGGCAGCGTAAATTTGTAATAGAAAAACCATCCAATCATGAGAGGAATAGTAAATACCTAATGTTGTTATTGGTAAAAATATAAATAATCTCAACATAAGAGTTACTTTATGCCATGAATCAATTTCAAATAAACAGCCTCGGGCGATGCCAGCCCCACAATGTATATGCCAAAAGAATAAATATTTTCCTCTCAGATTAACATTGTCAATATAATACACTTTGAAAATCGCAAAAGAAACAATAACACTGAGAGCTACAGATGTCATATAAAAAAAAATCAAAGAAAAACAAAAGAATTAACAAATCTTTGCAATAAATTAGGATTTTTGTCTACGCAAAAATGAGCTGAGGTAATAAGAAGATTGTTACTTGCAAGACATAAGTAAAAATAAAAAAGACAACTGTTCAAATACCTGTTGTTTCAACTCATCAACCGTCAAGCCTTGTTCTGCTGCCATCTCCTCCAATTCCTTCATGTCGTCATAAGGCACCAAGGACTGACTTGGTTCTGAAAGTAATTGAAAAGTAACAGTGAGAACATTTTCCTTTCATTAATGAGAGTAACCGACATCACAAATAAAACTTTCTCTTTCTTTCTTCATTAGTACCCATTCTACCTTCCAGTATATGGATTAAGTTGCCTTGAATGATCCTTCTTCAGGCAACCCTGTCCTCACATTTTTTGTTTCCTTCTGTGAAGACAGACAAACAGACAGACAGACAAACAGACAGACAGACACATAGATATACAGATAGATAGATATATAGATAGATAGATAGATAGAAATAAATAGATAGACAGATAGATAGACGGATAGATAGATAGATATATATAGATAGACAAACAGATAGATAGATAGATTGATAGATAGATAGCTAGATAGATAGACAGATTAAGTGACAGATAGATTAATAAACATATCAATGGTGAAAGTCATAAACCATGTAATCCTAAGAATAGTAACACATTTTTTGTTTTTGCTTCTTTAACGCTAGGAAGCCCCTATGCTTCGACTAGTTAGGATTCCATGGCACAAGAACCAGTAGAAACCCATATAATAACCAGATGAGCAATCTGTGTATCCCAATCGGATCTAATTTTTGACACTTGAAAACCGTGTCTGTGAAAATAAATTAAAAAGTGCAACATCTTTTTCTTTGATTTTCTCAAAACATCCAAAATTGGACTTACATGGTTTGCAACTTTTACCGTCGATATGTGTTAAATAAAAATATGGATAAATGGAAGGAAAGTCATTCAGAAGGATAGATGGACGTATGACAGACAGACAGACAGACAGATAGATAGATAGATCATATATCTGCCCCCTTTATTGTATAATTACTTACTGGGAATATTTTCATTAACATCATATTTCAGGAGCTCATCACAATCTGCAAGTTCCTGTTCCAACTGTCTTGCCTGATACTCAAGTGTATGAATGTAATCATTAGACTCCTCCGGTAAAACCTAATGAGAAAAATCAAATGTGCACATAGCTATATTTACTACCTGCACAAGGATCTAAGCATGATCAAATGTGTGTAAGAAAACAGTGAACATAAAATGAGCTTCAAAAAAGATTAAACTAAAAAAGACAATATACACTTGGCTAAAATCTGCAAAAAAATGTTTCTTTAATTTCACTCACCAATTTCTACTCTTGTCAATCAATGAAGCATAAACTTTTGAAGTTACAAAGTAATGATACGGCTTTGCTAAGTAGCAATATAAAGAAGGCGGACATAGGAATATGAGGAAAGACAAATATATCATAGATCTAGTAAAAGTCAGGTAATTGACATACAAGGTCAATGAACGGACTTACTTGTTTAGATCTTTCAAAAAGTTCCTCTTGCCGTATAAGTTCGTTCTGTGATGATTTTTTCCTCTTTACTACATTCTAAAGTAGTAATTAAATTGTAATCCAAAAAGCGTAAAATAGTGTTTGCTGCCCTATTCGATGATTTGATAAATGTTTTGCTACTCCTGGAAAATTATGTCAAACTGACTTATGTGTTTAGACAGTTTCGCAGACAAGATGGTGTATAGGAAACAAGAGCAATTTGAAAATTATGTCGACTAAAGAAGAGTGTCAACTAAAAGGGTGTCAACATAAGTGGTGCCCATCGTATCCATATTCTCCAACTCGAGTATTCTTTATTACAAGCATAGAATTATAATTTCTAGTATAGGCCTACTTTGATGTAAAAGAGTAAATATGTGAAAAAAAAATTGTTTTGCCTCATGTCCAAACTATGCAATCTTAATTTCAAAAGATCCTACACATAATTCAACCACCACACAACGTACAAAATCAGAAATTTGTAACCAACCTCATTATCAATATTGAGATCAAATTCTGGTGCAACAGGGTCAACGAGACCAATGATGACATCATCAGCATCATCAAAATCATCATCTACGCCATTAATATCATCCTCGTTCATGTCCAAGGCTTGAACGATGTCCTCATCAACAGAATCCATTGATGCATCAATGCCAGCTGTCAGCATGGTTTGTGACTTGAATTAATTGGAAATTTTAGTTGTCCATGAGGCAACTGCTTCATACAAAACTTTCATGAAATCTGTAAGTAAAATTAATAAAGACATTTTCAAATAAATATGAAAAGAGATATGTACAAAAAAAGCAGGGTCCATGCCTTATGAAATAAACTAGATAAACTATTTTACTCCAATTCTTTAAACTTGAAGTAAGCAAGAGAGAAAAACAAGAAAGCTTATTTTTATTCTTTCTTTCTTTATCAGTTCCCAATCTACCTTTCGGTGTATGGGTTGAGATATCCGAGATGACCTTTCTCCAGGATGCCCTGTCCTGACATTTTCTGTTTCCTTCCAAAAATGTTAAATTTCTATGCTTTAATTCCTCTTTTATATCTTCTTCCCACTTTCTCCGAGGTCTGCCTTTTGGTCTTTTACCTTGGGCTTAAGCACTGTGTACTGATTTAGCTATTCTATTGTTATTCATTCTGTTTACATGCCCAAACCATCTCAATTGATTTATTTCTATCTTAATTTTTATGCTATCTGCGCTTTGGTTTGATCTCTTATTGTTGTGTTTCTGATTTTGTCTCTTTTAGTTTTCACTACTACTCTTCTTAGAAATGTCATTTTGACTGCTTATACTCTACTGTATTTTCTACTATCTAAGGTCCAAGTTTCTGCTGCCATAGAGGAAAGTAGGACAATAAACTGTGTTGTACACTGCTATTTTGGTTTTTGTTGACAATTTTGTTTACCTATAAATGCCTTTCCTAGATCATTATATATTATCATTGCCTTTTGGATTCTCTGGCTGATTTCTTCTCTTAGTTTTCCCTCTGAGCTAATCATTACTCCTAGGTAACTTTAGCTTTGAACTTGTTCTAAATTTTCCCTGGCCAATTGAAAATTTTGTTTTTTAGCTTCCCTAGTTACTAGCATTGTTTTGGTTTTCTTTGCATTTACACTCATTCCTCTTTTATTTAGTTCATTGTTCATAATGTTGATATTCGATTGAAAGTCACTTTCTGATTTTCCAAAACAAAATCATCGGCAAATGAAAGCATTGATACATTTACTGGTTTGATCTTCCACATACCTACATTCATTTTCTTCCTTTTGAGGATGCCTTTGTGAATTAATCCATAAATATGCTAAACAAAAGAGACCTTAGGATACAACCCTGTCTTACTCCTATATCTACATCAAATTCTGCAGATATGTTTCCATCTACTCTCACTGCACATGTTGGTTTATTGTAAAAACTTATAATGGCTTCTATTAAATTTTTGCTCTACATTGTGTTTTTTTAAGGAATGTCCTAGTTCGTCCCTCCTCACAGTGTCAAATGCCTTTTCTAAGTCAATAAAACACAGGCGCAAGTCAATGTTTCTCTCAAGGAATTTTTCTATTATTTGTCTAATTGTAAATAGGACATTCTTCCTAGTCTTAATCCACTCTGATGTTCTTCAATTTGATCCTCTACTCTTTTCCTTAGTCTCATTTCCAGTATCCTGGCATACACTTTTCCTGATACGCAAAGTAATGATATCCCTCTATAGTTTGAGCATTCCATAGTTGATCCTTTTTTATGCATTGGTACTACAGTTCCCTTTTTCGGGTCATCTGGCACCTGTTTGGACTTCCATGCTTGTTGGCATATTGCATGTAGTAGTTTGTCTGCCTCTCTCACTTGGTTTTTAATCGTTTCTGGATAAACTTGATCTGCTCCTGAGGCCTTTCCTAATTTCACTTTTCTTATAGCTGTTTGGATTTCTTCCATTGAGATATCTACATCTTCAGCTGTCTCCTCTGGATTATTTGTTACTCTTACTAATTGATCTTTACTCCTTGTTTAATATGATTTGGAGGGATTATGTAATTGTTGAAAATACTTTTTCTATGTCTCCATGACTTTGCTTTCATCATTTCTACTTTGGCATTCTTCATTTGTCGTATTGGGCATGCTTTGGTCTTTCTCATGCTCTTCATTTCCCCCAGAACAGCTTTTGATGTTCTTGATAGCTTTCTTGAAGTCTTTGTCCAAACTCTTCCCATTGTTCCTGTTATGCTTTCCTAACTTCCTCTTTTGCGATAGTTCTTTTATTCGCATAATCTATCCTATCCTCTGGTCTCTTTCTTTGCAAGTATTTCTTCCAGGCATCCTTCTTTGATCTTAGTCTTGACATTTTCATTCCACCATGCTTTTCTTTTTCTATCTCCTTTAATCTATTTCCTACCACAGACCTCTTCAGTACAACTGAGGAGCGTTTCTTTATACATTTGCCACTATTCTTCTATTGTGCTATCCTTCAGATCCATCTGCCTTTCACTGATAAATCTTTTTTATCCTAGATTGGTATATCTGTTCTACTATTGGTTTATTTAGTTCCTCTATTTTGAGTTTGGTAGCTTTCTTCTCTTTCCTTTTCTGTTTGTTTTCTTCAGTCAATAATCTCATTTTGGCAATCACTAGGTGATGATCACTAAATATTTCAGCTCCTCTGTTTAGTCTTGCATCAATGTACCGTAAAAAGGGATCTGCTAACTATTATGTAGTTTATCATTGACTTTTCACACCTGTCTTCATTTACTCATGTATATTTGTGGCTATCTTTATGAGGAAAAAAGGTATTGGCTATTTTCACGTTATTCTTTAGGCAAAATTCCTCCTGACATTTCTACATTGTTGCCTACTCTAGCATTTAAATCTCCTAAAACCATAAGTTCTTGTTTGTGTTTAAGATTCTCTGCAGCTATGTGTAAATCGTTTTCGAAGATATCTTTTTCATCTTCAGTGGCGTCTTCGTTTGGTCCATAAGCTATTAATAATATAATTTCTCTTCCTTGAGCTTTAATATTTACCTCTAATAGCCATGGGTTTATCAATTTCCAACTTTCTAGTAGCTTTTCATGCCTTTTATGCATTAGAAGGCCTACTCCTACTTTAGCTCTATCTTTGACATCTACTCCTGAGAAGATTAAAGTATGATTTGGTCCTACATTTTCTATTCCTTGTCCTTTTTCTTTGTTTCTGTAATGGCCAAAATGTCTACTTTGAATTTTTCCATTTCTTCAACTAATTCTATATCTTTTCCATTTATTGCCCTAATATTCCATGTTCTAAAAATCCCAGTCCGTATTCGTTTCCATGTTTGTCATTGAAAGGTCAAGCCGGGTATATTGTATTTATTTCTCTGAATCAGTTTATTTTTGGATAAACAGGGATTAACCCACTATACCCTAGGAAGATTGTGGGGCTGCCACCTTGAGACCCCCTACCAAGCCTTGTTATTTTCTGCCAGGGTTAATTCCATTAGCCTTTCGTCACCCAAGACCAGCCTGCAAGGCAGCAGGTTGTTATTTTCTGTCAGGGCTTATTTTCATCATTGTTTTTATTTCTTCACAATCGAAGAAGACCTAAGTGTTAAAAATACAGTCACACCAGCTAAAATGGAAACCTGTCTAAAACGGAATGCCCCCGATCCCCCTTGATGAATTGCTATATTTTCTTCCTGTCTAATGCCGAAACTTGTCTAAAACTGAAACAGAAAGTAAAATCTGCTCCCTTACAGCAGTTTAACTTGTCTAAAACGAAAAATTTCCTTCCAACAAGAACACAAATACCTTCACACACACACACACACATACGCACACGATGTCAAGAGAAAGGAGGTTTAGGAATGTGGACATGCAGTCTTTATACCAACTGTCATTACTGAGAACAAGGATAAAGAGAAAGACAATAAACAAAAATCAAAGCAAAACAAAAATATCCACCTCAATCTTACCCATATCCTCCATAGCGATGACCCCAGGGAAATTTAAATGACATACCAATAAAAAATGAGAGAGATAAAGAAAGGAAAGGCAGAACTAAGACGGGAAAGACAAAAACGACACAAGAGTGGCCCACCCACAATGAAATTCCATCAACAAAATCATAAGAAAACAACCGAAACATCACATTAAAAGATTATCTGGTCATACTTTACATACAGTATAGTAGGCTTATTCTTGTGCCTTTTCTTTTCATACACATTATTATAGGCTATATGTCTAGAGGGAACCTGTCTAAAATGGAAACCTGTCTATAACAGAAAAATATGGTCACTCCCTTCCGATTCTGTTTTAGACAGGTTCGACTCTATTATTTTAATGAATTACATTGTGCCCAAAACTTGTTAGAACTTTTGAAGGAAAGGATGGGGGTGGGGGGGGAGGATTCTGTGTTATTAGATTCAGTCTGAGAATTCAACATTGCATAATTATTCAACAGAATATAATTTATTCATTTTATAATTAACACTTTTTCTTTTGGTTGGGCTATTCCCCCCCCTTTTTCGTTTTTTTTTTTTTTTTTTTTTTGGGGGGGGGGGGGTTGTTTTGTTCTTGTTTGTTTTTGGGGTTGGTTGGTGTTTTTGTGGGGTGGGGGTGGTTTGTTTGGTGATAGTGAGTGTGCCACTCAAAAATGTCATTGTCTTGTTTTGTTCCTCTTTTTATTTGTTATTTGTAAATATTATTATAATTATCATTCTCACCAAGAGATAAAATTAATGAAAGATCTAATCTAGACTAAACTAATTAAAGCTATGAGTCAAATAATAGAATTCCCATGCTCTACGTAAATTGTAAATCTTAACAGAGCAATTGAATAAAATCAATTAAGACATCTCTGAACCGTATATGAGACTTTTCTCATAAATTTGTTTTTAATGACTCCCGTCTCGTTACTCTACTTCCACTAGATTCTAACTGACTAACTAGATTTAGATTACAGTTAGATCTAGATCTTAGATAAATCTATCTTATCAAAGTACTTCAATACATTCATGAATTCTTCACCATTTAGTACAAATGGTTATTTCAATAAGGTATAGATCTATCCATTTCTACCAAACGTATGCAAAGTTACATTTGGTTTACAATACCTTAAATTCATTTAACAGTAAAGTAAGAGCAAAGTTTAGTGTTTACTACTATACACTGCATCGGCCATGTTGTTTACCCGGTTGGTATGTGATTCTATAAAAACAAGAACCTAATTTTAGAACGAAAACGAATTTGTAATGGCTCCATACATTAACTCCTTCCAATTGTTTTGTTCTCACATTCTTGCCTATCCTTCTTATTATATTTTGTGCATGAAGCCTGTAAAATCGGAGCGGATGAGTGTAAAAGTTATGACCAGAGATTATAAAGGGTTTCATTAAATAGCAGCCGAAATAACACAATTTTTCTGATTTCTTACTCAACTGCTTTACTAAATTGAGACAGAGAATTAGTAAGACTTAAAACAAAAATGTATGTACGTACATCAGGCTGTCAAACAGACATGGTCCTGTTTTCAAACATTGATTGACAACACCTGCAGTCATTTTAGCCTAGTACACTAGTACCATGTAGAACCAACTACCAACAGAAATTAACATCAGCCATAGCACTGAAGACGTTAAAACATAACAAAACACACAACATTTAAATTCAAATTTAGATTAACGGATATGGTTGAATTAAAAAAACAAGCTCACTTACAGATATACAATGTACATGTGTTTACTCTACAATAATTAAATTGGTATTTGACCTATTTCTTATATTGTCAAACACTGAGGCATAAAGTCTTGAAACTGAAGCAAAAGAGCAAGTGATATGGCATTGCTAAGGACAAAATTGATTTTTTAAGGCTTGAGTTGGGGACTTGTATTTAAAATATGTTAATGTCCGAAATAACAAAATTCCGCTGATTTTACTTCTGATTCTGACATTGTGTTCATTATTTTTTTGTTATATTTTCCATCTTCGATGATCATGTTTGTTTGTTTGGGGTTGTTTTGTTGTTTTTGTTTTGTTTTTGTTTTTGGGGGTTTTTTGGAGGGGTTTAATACAATCTGCATGAGCTTGTGTTGAATTTTCCTTTTTATTTCTTTACATTTATTTGTTACTATTTCTTATTTTGTTGAATTATGTTTTCATTCTGTGAGGTAATGCGTTCACTTTGTTAATCAAGGCTGTTGGAAACTTTATTGTCTGATGTTTTGTTTTGTTTTTTCAAATATGAGGATCGGTTTCGTTCTTTCATTTCATCAGAATTTACAGCATCTGCTACAAGCGGCAACCTCAGACTGATGAATAAAGAGGCGGCAGAAAGTTGAAGGACATTTGAAATGGTGAATGTAAAGAAGGATCCACCAGTACCCCCTGCCAATATGTATGAAGACAATGAAATCTCAACCACCATCACTGTCATAATGCCTCCCACAGAGAGGGCGAGAGAGAGAGAGAGAGAGAGAGAGAGAGAGAGAGAGAGAGAGAGAGAGAGAGAGAGAGAGAGAGAGAGAGAGAGAGAGACAGACAGACAGAGAGACAGACAGACAGACAGACAGACAGAGACAGACAGACAGAGAAGATTGAAAGACAGACAGAGAAGAGACAGATTGACAGAGAAGGGAGAGAGAGAGAGAGAGAGAGAGTGTGAGAGAGAGAAGAGAGAGATTGAGAGAGAGAGAGAGAGAGAGAGAGAGAGAGAGAGAGAGAGAGAGAGAGAGAGAGAGAGAGAGAGAGAGAGAGAGAGAGAGAGAGAGAGAGAGAGAGAGAGAGAGAGAGAGAGAAGAGAGAGAGAGAGAGAGAGAGAGAGAGAGAGAGAGAGAGAGAGAGAGAGAGAGAGAGAGAGAGAGAGAGAGAGAGAGAGAGAGAGAGAGAGAGACAGAAGAGAGAGACAGACAGAGAGAGAGAGAGAGAGAGAGAGAGAGAGAGAGAGAGAGAGAGAGACAGACAGAAAGACAGACAGACAGACAGAAAGATAAACAGACAGAGAAGAGAGAGAGAGAGAGAGAGAGAGAGACAGACAGACAGACAGACAGACAGACAGACAAAAGATAAACAGACAGACAGAGAGAGAGAGAGAGAGAGAGAGAGAGAGAGAGAGAGAGAGAGAGAGAGAGAGACAGACAGACAGACAGACAGACAGACAAGACAGAGAGAGAGAGACACAGAGAGAGGAGGAAGAGGAAAAGAAACATGCCACTGCCACTAGAAAAAATAATGCAAAATGAAAAAAAAAACCAACCCAAAAACAACCCATCTACCCCATTGATTTCCACGCACGGGGCTCCACACATACACCACACGTAGACACACAGACACACAAATATGTCGACGAATGATAACCAATTATGTAAATGTTAATAAACCAACAGAAAAGTTTAAAAAACGACTCATGTTAAAAAGCAACACTTTTATTCTTTAAAATCATATAAAATGTAAAAAATCACAGTATGCTTCCATCTCTAGTTGGTCACAATACAACTACAATGAACAACATTATTCTTTATTATTGTGTTCAAAAGTTTATAAATCCAGAAACACAATACCATAGCTATATCAAACATTTATGTTCATTCTTATTGAAAGTTTCAAAGAGCTTTGAGTGATCGATTGTTTTAACTAATCATGTCCCCCATAGGCAGTTATCTCCCCAGGCAGTTTAAATTCTGTCTATTGTCTGCCGACTGTATTAGAACACTGCCTCTAAGCTGGTTGTTTACCAACATCCATCAAAACATCTACATCTATTTAACTCCATATAGCAACCAGACTGTGTGAATTTACCATTTCCAGCACAGCTTGTAAACTAAAATCTTTAAAATTCCTCCTAATGAATCTTCCCTATCGGAGATTTTTTTAAAGTCAGCATGTGCACCAATACCAGCAATACCAAAACACAATTGTCTGACAACAAAACGATAAAGTCTAGACTTCATGGATCAGGTGTAGACTAAAGGTCAATCTTCATCTTTTAAAGCAAGAAAATATAACAACTTAAGTCATCGCTATTACTATCAAGGCGATGTAATTACTATTTTCTACACATGTTTTCTCATTGAAAATTGTTTAAACATTTATGATCTTGAGTTTAATGTATGAGAGTGAGACAGTAATTGCATTATAAAGCTTGGCATTACAGCAGATTCACAAGTCAAATGAATCACTCACAACAATACAATGACAAATGATCTCCAACTTACAAAGCTAATCCAATGAATACAATAATACTTCAGTACAAAAAGACAATTAAGAACACTTCCAAACAATCTCAAGTCGTTAAATAATCTAACGGATAAGCTTGCATATTCTATTAATCAGTCAAAGGTCACAAGGTAATCATAAACAGGCAGAATTTTCCGCTGATCAACACACTCCTCTAGCCACTGTGGCATCACCATGGGGCATTTGGCTTCTTCTGCAACCTTCTCCAGTTCCTGATTGGACAAAACAATAAATAGCTTTAGACTTAGATTTAGACACAAGAAGAAGAGCAGGAAAATATGGTAAAACAGCCCCTCGGAGATATCATAAATGTATACATCAAAATCCTGCCCAAACAGAAGGGCTATGAAACTCACTGTAGCCAAATATGACCAAATTTCTCATGCTCTGACTGTACATCTAGTTGAAACTTCTTGAAAGTAAAGAAATCTAGAAATTCAACAAGAACAAGACAACCATGTAAAGGGCTTCCAAATTAATTTGTTTTATCCTCACCATAAACAAGGATATTTTATGAGAAATAATCTAATATCTGATCAAATGGACTGAACACAATCCCATACAGATCCTCTCTCAATTTCAGTTACATTATCGATGCTATCTGCCTGTGTTTGAAAAGAAGAAAAAAAACTATTACAGCAATGCTTATTACTATTTCTAGTTTGATATTGATGAACACACCATCCTATACTGTATTAATAACCCAATTAAGATGACAGCATGTGACATATATATTGTAATGTTAGAGGTAAAACTAATAATGCATAGAAAGGAACCAATGTTTACTTTAAAGGAAATACGAATTTGAGTCAATACCTCATGGGTTACAGCATCACTCCTGTACGTGACAGTTTAAAAGTCATCCTCAGATATGTGTGTGTGTGTGTGTGTGTGGGGTGTCTGCGAGTGTATATTTTTATGTCTGTATATGTGTTAAAACAAGTATGTCAGTTTCTGGCCCATCTCTAAAAAAATTTAATAATCAAAGCCAAGTGACTCATACCTCTTTGTTTCCGTTTGTTGCTGCAATAATGTAGGTGGTTGCATCGCTCATACTTGTTTCTACCTTGCCATCACATGTACGTATAGTCAAGGATAACAAGATCATGCCAACTAAATAGATGCATTAAGAGAGCGCTTTAAAATTAATGATGGTAGTTCATCATGAAAGTGAAAGTTAAAAATAAAGCAGTGTGCTTCTGCTTATGATTAATATGAAAATCGGCGATGGGCCTGGAGTCGGGAATTTTATCCTATTGTGCTAAACCACCTCACCTATTCATAACAGCGAACATAGAAGTATTTTAGTAAAAGGAAGAAAAGGAAACTCAAGGGAAAATATGTTAAAACTGGAAAACCTCAAATTTTGAAATCAGAGGAAATCTGAAAGATTTACATCCCTTGAGAGAGGGAGGGAGAGACAGACAGACCGGCAAACAGATGCAGAGAGAATGAGAAAAGAAATAGAAAGAGAGACAGACAGACAGAGACAGAGGGAGGGGATAGGGGGCACAAAGAGATGATACTTATATTAACAATATAGAAAATAGAAAACAGCAGCTTGGTCACTTGCTGCGTTTGTTTCTTTATTTGTTTGAAATGTATCCGTTTCAGCATATTATGAACTTGGTGATCAGAAGTCAAGTATGAATTAAGAAGAGATAGCAAGATGAAAGACAGTTATGAACAATGAAAGAAAAAAAAAGCTGGCCCTTACAGCACTGTCCATCACCTACCCATGCATTAGCTGTGCTGAGATGTTATCCTTATTACACATGAAAGCCAACTTTATAACATATTTTGGATATTCCTACACACACAAAGTTTACACATTCAAATCTATAAATTCTTGAAAGGATATGCAAGGACGTTTCTTCTCATCTTTATCAGTTCATCTGCAGGCAAGTCATGAAAGCTGAATGTCAGACCAGCAAACAAAGGGGAAGTAATGTAGAAGTCGATGGTTCCTTAATCTTAATAGATACCGGTAATGATGATGAGGATGATGAAGGCGTAGACGACGATGATAGAATGGGAGGCCCAGAAGCTTGACTAGGCGATGGTTCTGGGCTTGAGTCGTATCTATAGGGAGCTGTTGGGAAGACAGATTTTAAAATGGTGAGAAGCTTGAACGAAGGTCTTAATTTTTTTTTTTTATTAAATTAAAGATACAGCAAAAAGCAAATAATCAGGAGAGAATATCTGAGTAAATAGACAGATCAATAGATTAATGGATTAAAAGAATAAAGAGATAAATGGATAGGTATACATTATAAATATACACACATACAGACATACATTTGCACATACATACATCTACACATACATACATACATACATACATACATACATACATACACATACGCATATAGATAGATAGATAGATTGACAGATAGATAGATAGATAGATAGATAGATAGATAGATGGATGGATGGATGGATGGATGGATGGATGGATAAATAGATGGATGGTTCCTGTTCAAAGTCACATTTTAGAATGCAGAAATTGTTTTCAAGCAAAAATGAGTATATTAAGACATAACTTTTTACAATATTAATATCAAGTGATGTCAATACTTTAAACAATTACAATTTAGACTTATTGGTGACTCTACCTTTAGGAGGTTGTGTAGTTAATGGTGTTTTGTTATTTCTCTTCTTGCCACGTCTTCTTGGAAAGTAATATCTTTGGATTGTGCGTCAAAGAAAAAATAAGTTGTACAAAATCATCTTTGAGTTTTGAGTTGGTCTAGTCTAGTTAGTGTAGCATCTATTCACACTAGGAATGCACTTTTCAGTTGTGATCCAAAAAACACCATGCGCCATTGAAAAATTAAAAATGTTATTTGACAGTAGGACAAAAAGATGATAAATTGACACATTGCAGTCGCATGGTAGCAGACCTATCTGTACCCCTGGGCCACCTGATCTTGACCTGTTTTACAGCATGTGTAATATTTCTTATTTATGGCGATCATGAGGAATTGTGTTTTACTTACAATAGAGGCAATTTTCAGCTTTATAATGATGTAAATATTTCTTATATTGTTTGTGAGGTAAATTTTTGTTTTACCACTAAAAATGTCCCATTTTTGGGAACAACATCCTAATTCTATATGCACTGTATGTATGAGAATGAACGTTGACAAGAGAATGTGTGTTATTGGTGCATGCAGACATTTTTCAACTGTGCACACCTTTTCTTCTTGGTGTGTGCATGCAATGTGCACATAACATTAGCTAACAGGCAACCCTACCAGTAGTGCCAATCCATTATTGCTGAAATCAAGGATGAGAAACTTTCGCCATTGCTTGATGACAGATTCTTTCATACAAAAATGATCAAACAGACAAACTGACATAGATATTCTATCAACTTTCAGACAAAACAGGACAACGGAAGCTAGAGGTGAAAATAGCACCAGCACTCCTAAATTCTTTCTCAAGGAATCGCATAAACAAAATAAACCGGCAATGCTTTTAATACAGACATGATAAATAATATCAGTAAATAGACATTTAGATGATTTTTATCATTCTATAAAACAATGGCGATAACTGCGTCACTGAACTTTGTGTCAAAATTAATGAGGGATAAAATAATATTTTAAAATGTGCCTCTATTATCATTTTTATGCAACCAATCATATCAGTCGTGTGGCATTGCTTCTTTCATGCCATACCAACATATACAAAAACTTTTCTATCTGAAAAAGAATTGTCAAATTAAAGTCAGTAAATCTTGATTTGTCACAAATTCCCTTGCAGGAAATGGGATCGTATGAATAAAGGATACATTAAAGTGGGTATTCCTTTCGAGGACAGATGTTTTTGAATGAGTCTCTCAGTTCCGTACCAATTGAAGCCAGGAGTATCATGACCGATGCGAGGCAAATGGACGCTGGCTGGACAAAGTAGGGGTAAAGTATCCATGAGCATTTAACTTGTTTTAAATTAAAGCTAACAGGAATATCAAGGTTAGACTGAAATGAAAATTAGGTTGAAACAGATACCTTACTTTCAATGATATGCAGTCACATGAAAATTAAGTTATAAAAAAAAAAATAAGTGATGACTACACTAAAGAAGACAGAACAAATATGTGATGTTTCAGACATAACTCCTTCTCAGGCAACAAACAAATAATACAGTATCTAAGTATATGTTGTATATTCTTTGGTGGAGTTGCCCGTACTGTCATTTTATCACTGTGGCTCCTTTGATGAAAATTATTCATGTAAGTTTGACATATCTTACATTAAAACTGCAAAGATAAAAACAAATGATAATTTTCAACTTTAATGATAAAAACAAATGATAATTTTCAACTTTAATAATATTAATAATAATAATAATAATAATAATAATATATCTATGATAATAATAATAATAATAATAATAATAATAATAATAATAATAATAATTAAAAAATAAAAATTCTTTAATAATAATATAATAATAATACTAATAATAATAAATAATAATAATAATAATAATAATATTATAATAATAATAATAATAACAATAATAATATTAATAATAATAATACTAATAATAATAATAATAATAATAATAATAATAATAATAATAATAATAATAATAATAATATTAATAATAATAATAATAATAATAATAATAATAATAATAATAATAATAATTATAAAAATAAAAATTCAAATTTAAATAGCACCTATATTCATAACAATAATGCTAAAATGCTTTACAATGACAGTTTATCATTATGATACCATCTTTTACATACCTAGAGTTATCAATAACACATTTGCTACAACAATAGCATTTCAAATTAGTGTATTAAATGCAGGCGAAAAAGTTCTGTTTTCAACCATCTTTGAGTTGAATGATTTGAAATTTTGTGTATGACAGCAGGGCAAAGAAAATGTAAAGACGTGATAATTTTTTTTAGATTTTGACATTTTATTATCAAGTGATAAAACATTACAGGATCTAAGCTTCCGACTTGGACAATAAACTATTATGAACATTAGTAAGTGACTTCAGATACTCAAGGGCATCGTCATGGTCAATACATTTAAAAACAAGACAGGCTTATTTAAACTCAATTCTCTTCTCCATGGGTAACCGATTGCAGGATAGGTTTGTTTGGTCTAGCTTCATTGTTTTCGTTACAATTCTTGCGGCCTTGTTTTGTAACAATTGGTGTCCTTGCAGTGAGTTCCCAGGCAGATCGTAGAGAAGAGAATTGCAATAGTCCAGACGATTAGATCTAGTTACTAGTGACTTTATCAAAATTTCGCAGGTTTCAACATTTGTGTCTTTAAGTCATGTGTAAATCTATAAGTAGAAGTGGCTTCTGCGGGGAAATTAGTTTTGTTCACAAAGACATACATTATATTTACCTTTTTTATCTTTTGCAATTTTCAACACTTTCTGCAAGCCAGTGTTAAGAGAGGACAGTTTAATTCCTGAAAGTTTATTTGTGCGCTTGTCTCTATCTTGGGCACAAATCAAACCAAGCTGATAAAAGACAATGAAAAGCCATCAGATGTTTCCAGTAACAGCCATAGACAAATAAAACAGGTCAACTGACTTTGCTAGTTAGTAACAGCTAGATTACAAATGGTTACATTTAAGTAAAAACTAATTAAAATTTGAATTTTGGTAGTCATTGAAAACAGTTTGTCAGTCAAAACGGATGGTTCAGGAATTTAAAAACTTTAATTCACTCATGATCATGACACTTGATTGTACTTTCCCTACATGTGAACATTGCTTTGCTTGTCATATTAATTTTATAAACAGCTTGAATATATGACAAAAGAATAGAGGATTTTTACACGAAAAACAATCGAAAGAGACAAACAACTAACAATAATGGCCCTTATGAGAAAAGTTGCCAACAGGAGCTATGAAAAAGGCTCAATTATTGTATTGTGTAAATGGAAGGGAAAAGTAATCATTTCCTCTTCTCCCCAACTCCAAATGCCATTACATCACTTTAATAGAGCTACAATTTAATGGATAATAATATGTTTTGTCTAAAACTTCAAAGATGTGATTATGGGGACTAAGAACTTATGAATGCCTAAAGGGAAATAATTTCCCACCAAGACACAAACAGTGACATATATGTCTAGTATGATAAAGTACCGTTTATTTCTCATGAAGCAACCACTTAAGCATATTAAAAAATGGTGAATTATTTTATTGAATCTTTTTAAACATGACACAATTCTAACTTGGACACTCATTTCAAGGGACATAAAAACCTAATCAAATATTTTTTTTAAAAGTAATTAAGTTAATAAACGCATTTCCAATAAGAGTGATAAAACATTGACAATAATTGAGACAGAGACTCACATAATCACGACCATCCTCACGACCCTCAATGTCATCAATTGGAAACAAGTGACAATCCCCAAGGTTCAAATCTGTTGAAATTAAAACTAGAATTAACGACTTGAGGACAAAGAGCTTATGTATGTCTTTCTTCATTGAAACTTACCCATTCCACCATATGTGGAGTCGGTGGCAGTGGTTAGGCTGCCGGACTGGGAAACATGAGGTCCCGGGCTCGAATCCTGGCAAAGCTAACCCCGACGTTTTCCTTTGGAAAGACACTTAGCACGTATTTTCCCACTCGACCCAGGTACAAAATGGGTACAAGCACTAGCTTAAGAATAAAAACCTGCGTCAGACCAGCGTCCTGTTCAAGAGGTGATTATTATCACCTGTTTCGCTTTGCGCTATAAAAACTGGCTCTATGGGCCATAATGGCCTTGAAGGAAATTTTCTTTACCATATGTGGTGATCTCAGGGTGAATAAAGAGGAAACAGCAAGATGAAATACGAGTGAAAGAGTAAAAGGAAAGAAGTAGGAAGTATGAAAGAATAAGGACCTACCAGCAGCGCTTTCCAACCTTATGTATAACAAGGCAGGAATCAAAATACAATAAATTAAAAGTTCAAAGGACCATGGGTCTTCTCAATCCCTTACCTTTCATTCTTCCAGCTTCCTCATACATTTTCTGTGGCTCCAAGGATCTGCCAGATATTGCCGAGAACAGTCCACCTGTCCCCCAGTAGCCAGAAGTATCTGGAACAGTCGCAAAAAATTAACAGCAGTTACAACTATTGTTAAGCTTAAGATTGTTTTTATTGGTACATTGGAAGACAATATTTTACACAACACAAAGGATTATCCGTGACAATAAGTCATTGAAATATGTCATACAAAATAGATCTATAATGGAGATTTAAATTTTGTTTATTTCATTGAAATGTACCCGTCCACCATTGTGGTGATCTCAGGATGAATTCAGAGGAAACAGCAAGATGAAAAACAAATGAAAAGAAGGAAAGGAAAGAAGTAGGACCTACCAGTAGCGCCCGCCAACTGTCAGCAGAGATTTAAATAAGTTATGATCTAATTAATGGGGAGAGAGAGAGAGAGAGAGAGAGAGAGAGAGAGAGAGAGAGAGAGAGAGAGAGAGAGAGAGAGAGAGAGAGAGAGAGAGAGAGAGAGAGAGAGAGAGAGAGAGAGAGACAGAGACAGAGACAGAGAGACAGAGACAGAGACAGAGAGAGAGAGAGAGACAGACAGACAGACACAGAGAGAGACAGAGAGAGAGAGAGAGAGAGAGAGAGAGAGAGAGAGAGAGAGAGAGAGAGAGAAAAAAAAGAGACGACAGACAGGAGACAGACAGACAGGCAAAGAGAGCTAAATAGGGAGAAATCACAGTGATTGACACAAAAACAAAATCATGGAAATTCTTTTTCTCTCTCCCCCTCCAACACCTTGTAACTCAAGTGATTCAAAATATTAGTCCTTTTAGAAAAAGAATGTTTGTCTTTATGTCACTATTGTGCTAATTCCGTACTCACCAGCACAATGAATGATGATGTTATCGTCTGTTCCAGCATCAAGTGGGTGTGTAACATCTCCCATCACATAACGGATGGCCACCTTTTTCTTGTGCCTGGACATGCCTGCTCCTTCATCACCATCATCATCATCGTCATCATCAGAATGATGGCATGGTCGTCATCTTCATTCTCATCTTCTTCCTCTCCTCCGCTGTCCAAAGCAATGCTGAGGGAGGTGTAATTATTTGCTTGCCACGTTTTCCCTGTAAAACGAAAGTAATAATGTCAGGTTTGCTTCATTGAAATCCCCCTCCCCATATCAGGTGGTCTCAGGGTGAATTGAAAGGAAACAACAAGATAAAAGTTAAGCATATAGTAAAAGAATAAAAGGAAAGAAGTAAGATCTACCAGCAGTGCCCCCCCCCCCGCACCTACACAGTGTTGGGATCACAGCACTCAAGCAATTAAAATGTTTTCGGAGATTCTTTGGAAGACTCGAAAATCTAGAACGATTGATGCTATCGTTCTCTTTTCTTCTTCATAAAAAATAAACATCTTCAAATTCATACTTTTTCTTTTTTTTTACACTAAGCGGTATTATTGTGAAACTTTTATGGAAGTTTAAATGTGGAGACAAGAATCAACAGTAATGTCTTAACAACAAAACAACTTTTAGGCTGAGTCAGTGATGAGTTGAACGATAAGTGAAGGACATTAAATAATAATCAAAACCCCATAGGACCAAACACAAAAAAAATACAAGGAATAGACAGAAAAAAATGTTACGGCACCAAGGGGATTGAACTCAGGACTTTCGCATCAGCACACATCACCTCACCATGAAAAGAGAACGAGAAAAGTAGAAATAGCATAAAAACTTGGAAGTTTGTTTCGGATCTCAAAAAGTCTTATGGTGGTCAAATGGCAAAGTCGGAAAAACATAAGCAGTCGATTGGATGGAGTCAGTTAAAAACAAGATGTTTGTGGCATTGGAATTAATTCTGTCCATCATATGGGGATGATCTCAACATGGATAAAGAGGAAACTATCGGATGAAAGACATGTTTAAGAGTCAAAGGACAGAAGTAGGGAACTACCATGACTATCAAGACTTTCACTCTTTCATATGTATTTCCACCTTACTGTTGATAGGTCCTATTTTTCCTTTCACTCTTTCACATGTATTTCCACAAATCCAAAATCGGAAAAACATGAGCGGTCGAATGGACAGAAGTAGGAAATACTATGACTATCAGTAATTCCTAAAAATCGCCCACAAATACCATATTGTCAATCTTCATTTCTCAATTAATCCTAAGGCTTTTTTTCATTGAAATTTAGTCTGTGAATTAAAAGGAAACAGCAAGATGGAAGATAAGTGAAAGAAGGAAAAGGAAATAAATGGGACCTACAAGCAACGTCCGTCAATCCTAAGGCAGAGCACAAAAGAAAACCGAACTGTTGTATTGATTGATTGCTTGTTGAACGCAATCCGAAGATGAATTTACTAGATGTTTAATGACATGAGAAACAAAGTAGATGAACAAAGGAGTCTTGTTTGTTTGTTACATTTGAGTTCACCCTGTCAATGATATGTGGTCATCACAGAGTGGCCTAAGAGGAAACAGCAAGGTCGAATACGTGTGACATAGTGAAAGGAAAGAAATAGGACATACCAACAGCAACCTGGAAATACATGTGAAAGAGTGAAAGAATAGAAATAGGACCTACCAGCAGAAAGGTGGAAATACATGTGAAAGGAAAGAAATGAGACCTACCAACAGCAAGGTGGAAATACATGTGAAAGAGTGAAAGGAAAGAAATGGGACCTACCAACAGCAAGGTGGAAATACATGTGAAAGAGTGAAAGGAAAGAAATGAGACCTACCAACAGCAAGATGGGAATACATGTGAAAGGAAAGAAATGAGACCTACCAACAGCAAGGTGGAAATACATGTGAAAGGAAAGAAATGAGACCTACCAACAGCAAGGTGGAAATACATGTGAAAGGAAAGAAATAGGACCTACCAACAGCAAGGTGGAAATACATGTGAAAGGAAAGAAATGAGACCTACCAACAGCAAGGTGGAAATACATGTGAAAGGAAAGAAATGAGACCTACAACAGCAAGGTGAAAATACATGTGAAAGGAAAGAAATGAGACCTACCAACAGCAAGGTGGAAATACATGTGAAAGAGTGAAAGGAAAGAAATAGGACCTACCAACAGCAAGGTGGTAATACATGTGAAAGAGTGAAAGGAAAGAAATGGGACCTACCAACAGCAAGGTGGAAATACATGTGAAAGAGTGAAAGGAAAGAAATGGGACCTACCAACAGCAAGGTGGAAATACATGTGAAAGGAAAGAAATGGGACCTACCAACAGCAAGGTGAAAATACATGTGAAAGAGTGAAAGGAAAAGAAATAAGACTTACCAACAGCAAGGTGGAAATACATGTGAAAGAGTGAAAGGAAAGAAATGAGACCTACCAACAGCAAGGTGAAAATACATGTGAAAGAGTGAAAGGAAAGAAATGGGACCTACCAACAGCAAGGTGGAAATACATGTGAAAGAGCAAAAGGAAAGAAATGAGACCTACCAACAGCAAGGTGGAAATACATGTGAAAGGAAAGAAATGAGACCTACCAACAGCAAGGTGGAAATACATGTGAAAGAGCGAAAGGAAAAAATGGGACCTACCAACAGCAAGGTGGAAATACATGTGAAAGGAAAGAAATGAGACCTACCAACAGCAAGGTGGAAATACATATGAAAGGAAAGAAATGGGACCTACCAACAGCAAGGTGAAAATACATGTGAAAGAGTGAAAGGAAAGAAATAGGACCTACGAACAAGACCTGCCAACCACCGGAGTAAAAAGGAGAAGAGAACATTTGTATGCTAAGAGGTAGACAAACACAGTCTCAAATTTGTTTCCTTCTTTTTACTATTTAATACAGCCAATAAAAAAAAAACAATAACCTGCGCAGTTTTGCTCTCTCTTGTTGCAGTTTCTTTGCCTCCTCAGCCTGTTTCGCTCTTTTCTCTGCTGCTTCTTTTCTCTGAAAAAGAAATATTAACAAATTCTTAAATAAAGGGATTTGCAAAATGCTAATGCTCTGTTCTCTGCCTGTTTCGTATTAAAGCCCACAGGACACCACTATAGTGACAAACAAGAAAGGGTTGTAATGAAAGAACCATAAATATGCCTTAGCTGACTGTTGTATGATAACTGTATACTCTGTGTCTTTAAGTTACAGGCATTTCATAAAAATAATTACAATAAATTAGAATGTTGAAAAAAATCAAGGGTATTTCTTTTCCCATAGTGCTTAATTAAAAGAAAAGACAAATACACAAACAGACAGGCAAATGAAGTTGTGGGAAAAAAAATGTATGTAAATCTTTCTTTTTTAATTAGTTACGAAGAAGCCCTGAAAACTTGAAACCAGAATAAACATTAAGATTTTTTGTATTAAATATTTAAAATAAATAATAACATAAATCTAAAACTTGTTTAAAACAATGATATTCAATCATGACAGGTACAGTTCAGACCTTCCATTCACCCTTGACAAAATTGCCTGAAAACTTTCTCGGACCAAATGTTATGTAATATTATACAAAACATACACTGTTACATAATACAGGGATGGAGACAAGCTCTGAAAAAAATACCTGAACTTTATCACCCCCTTTAAAATTTCAAAATAGTATTACGTAAGAGCATTGCATTTAAATACAAGTACAAGAAATATAAAGAAGAGGGTCACAATATAAAAAAAACCCAATGTTATCAGACATGCCATAGTTTTAGAATCAAAATTCAAGAGAGATCTGTATCACTATCATCATAGTCCTGGAGGAGTACATTGCTGGACTGGTAAGAGAGTTCAAGTCCTGTATGGTAACTACCTATACATCTAAGGATTTATTTTTCAAAAATATATCAAGCCATTAGTCTTGCAGATTATTCATTCTCTGATTCTATGAAACATGAGTGAAAATTTCACAGGTGCCATGTGCATGTTGTGCAAGTAACATTCCATAGCAGTTATTAAAAAGGTGAGCCCCCTCCCTCCCCCTGATAGGCTCTAGCTAAATAATTACTCAAACACACACACACAAAAAAAAACAATAAAAGAAAACAAGCAAAGAACAGACGAAAACAAGTGAATCATCTCTTCTTTTCGTTTATTTTCATTTCTTTACATTCAAATCCATCTCTTCTCACCAAACATTCTTCATCCTCTTTTATCGCAGTCACTAATTTCAATCATATTTTTCCTGTTTTCTTACTCATTTTTTCCATGGCATTTTACTTTGCAATCACTTTACTTCCCTCCAAAACATTTTACTATAACTACAATATTCCTTAATGTTCTCTTCAAGTTGCCACAAGTGCTCTCTCTCTCTCTCTCCCCCCCTCCCTCCCTCCCTCTCCTCTCTCTCTCTCTCTCTCCCTCCCTCCCTCTCCTCTCTCTCTCTCTCTCTCTCTCTCTCTCTCTCTCTCTCTCTCTCTCCCTCCTCTCCCTCCCTCCCTCCCTCCCTCCTCCCTCCCTCCCTCCCTCCCTCCCTGGAACAATGCCTGAATCTCAATCTCAAACGGAAGTTCCAACGCCGGAAATCAAAAAATTTTTAACTTATTTCTTCCGACATCCGAATCGCAAATGTCCGAAAATATTATTTTTAGTTCACTGGAAAAATGTCGGAAATGTCGACAAATGATAAAATTGCCGGCATTCCGCCTAAAGGTGAAGAAATGGAAGGTCTGACAGTTGTAAATAGCACCAAATTTGATTTTTATGTGGAAACAAATAACAGTATTACTGACTTTCCTGGCCCTCTCTTCAAGTTCTTCTGGTGTGAGAGTTTTTTTGGGTTTCCTTGTCATAGAAACATTCAAACTGGCTACATTAGCCCCTGTACGTCTTGAAGTCCTTTCTCCAGCTTGTAAACTTGTCATTGACTCCTTTTCCACTGGAAATGTTTTGGGTTTTTTTTAAACAAAATCGACACATTTCAGGTGCAGAATAAAGAATGTTTTCCATTTAAAAAGAGCAACATATCTTATAATGAGCTGAAAAACCCGTTTCAGGAATAGATTGAAAAGGTACAATTGACTGCGATTGTTTAAAAACTATATTTACTCAAAGTGATAGATAGGTCCAGGTTTACAGGAGTATTTCCCAAAGCTGGAAACAGGATGTCAGATCTAAATTCAAAACACAACCAGAAAGTGTAGAAAATAGCCAGATAAAAAGTCAATTTGTTTTGTCCTAATTAAACCATAATCATGGAAAGTTCCAAATCCATATTATTACTCTCTTCTTCACTGAAGTGACGGTATCATGGCATAGAACATTTTTACCATTTGTGGGGATGCTGTGAAGTTTTGCAGTATTTTTCTGATAGCAATAAATGTCATTTATCTTAATGATAGCATTCAGAAAATCCAGCTACATTCCATTTCATATCTTTGTGTCTAAACTGATAAATCAGCAGGCAAAAATAAAGTAACAATAAAGCCTAGAAAAAAAAAAAAAAAAAAAAAAACCGAAATCCTGCGATTTGGTCAAAGAAAAAGTCAATCTGACAACCCTGCCTTCACTCAATACAAATTTAAGACCTACATCTAATACCAGACTGAATGGTGAGGATATTGGTGAGGCTCTAAAATCTAAATGCATGTGTAACGAAATTTAAAACGTACATCATTGAAACTTCTCATTATGCTTAGAACATGTTCTGGCCAGAAGAATATCTTTTAACGTTATTGGATGACTTTTAAATACTAGACATTTCAAGAGCATAGGTGACAAAATTAGGCTTATTCACTTATAGATATAGATTATAAGGAAAATTAGTTAGTTAAATAATCAGAACATACCAAAGTAGAGCGTTTAATAGTATCTTAATAAGGTACAAATCCTACTCAAGATCAAATTTAACAATTTACATAAACATGGAGAAACTCCTTGACAATTTTGAGTAAAGTAGACATACAGTGTCCTCTTCTCCATGAGAAGATGACAGAAACATTGCAATGAAGAACAAAAAATTAAAACATTCGTTACATACCTTTGATTAAATTGTCAAAGGCAGCAATATCTGCAGCTGAAGGCTCCTTAGAATAGTCTGTGCCTTCAAACATGTACATACTCTGTGGGACGTCCTCTTTGGGCTCGTCTACTTCCATACTCACCTGAAAAGACGAGACGTGAAACAAATTAGAAACAGCTTTGTCTACCAGAAATCCTTCATTGTTTATTTATTTTGTTCAATTGATTTGCACGTTTCATTGAAATCTACCCTGTCAACCCCATGTGACGATCTTGGGGTGAATTAAAGGAAACAGCAAGATAAAAGATATGTGAAAGAGGGAAAGGAAAAAGTAGGACCTACCAGCTGAACCCACTTATTTAATTGAAATTCACCACATCCCCCATATGTAGTGATCGCAGCATAAATTACAATGAAACACCAAGATGAACGATAAGTGAAAGAATGAAAGGAAAGAAGTAGGATCTACCAGCAGTGCCTGCCAACCGCCCACAAAATCCTTCATTGAAATACAAAATATAAAAACAAACCAACAAAACACACACAGCTTAAAAGTAAAAAGCTTTGACTAGCCTCCTGTCCAGGATGTGATTATTATCACCTGTTCCACTTTTCCCTAAGGAAACCGAAGTAAGTTCTAGCTCTGGGTCCTTAGGGTCTTGAAGAAATTTGATACCCTTATTCAAATACAATATGAGAGACACTAAACTCAGCTTTCCTTATGTAGCTAAAAAAACTCTACTTTCCTTACATGACTAGATGTAAGCAAGTTGCTGGCTAAAGGAGAGGATAATCTAGTTAGTCAAACTAAGCCTCATGATTCCCAGGAAGATAAGAAGAATTCAACATGAAACGCTCCGTCAGGGATTGCCTGATGTGACTGCACTTTTAATATACCAAAATACCTCTCGTTTTCTTGTTTAGGTGAATGCTACAACGTCAACTTTTCAACCACATTTATACCTATAGATGTGAAAGGTTTTTTTTAGTGCTGCCTACCTTATTTATCTCAGGTTTAACGAGTCCCTTGCAATAAGGCAACTAAGGCTATCGTCAGGTAAGGGTATAGAGTAACATACAGGTAGCTACATTATACTTTCTCAGACCCTTGAAAAAGATTTGGAGTGTCAAGGGTTTTTTCTTTAATCTACTGTCATTGAGGACACACGTGTGCAAACATGCAGACATTAAATTCTTTTTCCAACCAATACCAACCTCTTTGTTTTCTTTTCGCAACAACCCAGGCTCCATTTTTAGAGTGGCCAAGCAGATTTTCAAAGTCCAATGATTCATCTGAGCTTGTCTCATTTAAAAGTTGATCTACGCCAAATTTGAGAATTTCTTGCAACTGGTAAAAAATTACATTTATAAAAATCTCAAGTAGCATTCACTTCTTCTTAGTGACATTTTGTATGGTGGCAAATCAAACTTTAAATAATTTAAATCAAGCAATAACAGTGAATTAGATTGTTTAAGTAAAAAGAGGTTTTGGGCTTTTCTGTCCATTTTTTTGTATTTCTTTAAATTTCTAAGAAGATGTGAAACAATGATACAAGAATTGTTGCTTAATTAAAAATTACAGATAGTTTTCTGTAATTTATGAAGTGTATTGGGTGTGTTGTACAAATAGTTAAATGTAATTTATCAAGTGTTATACATAATTATTGTGCATTGTATGAGATGTGTCAAGAGTTATAATGCCAAGTCTGAGAACTGCATTATATTATTTATACCACAACATTCAGTCACTGCCAAAAGTTATTTCTGTAATTGAAACAAATGATCTCTTCTGGGGTTTTTTTCATAAACAAAGAGATGTTTTGTAATGAACAATTTTATCTGTAGAGTTTTTGCACATTAAAAAGATATAGATAAACTATGGATAAAAAGACACTGATGAATTATGGACTATAATGTCTACAACATAAAGACTTGGATGCGTATATCAGATGATGGTACCTGACTGGGTGTCTGCCCGGCAGCGCCTGTTTTCTCAGACATTGATGCTGCAAAGTGGCCACTCTCAACAACCTTCTCTGTGAGACGAAGCTTCTCTTCTGCTCTTCTCAGAATAATCTCCTCGACTGTGTGTCGACCAATCAAGCGAATGATTTTTACAGGTCTTTCAATAGGCAAAAAAAAAAAAAGAAATCTTAAATATAAATGTAAACAAAGCACATTTAAATATCTACCATCCAAATATTTTGAGTTGGGTGCAAGTGTAAAAAGCACAGAAATACATCTCTTCGTCAAAGACACGAGTGATGAATATTTATAGATTTTTAATAGAATTCTTTTTGCTTCATACTTTGCTGAGAGTGCTGCAAGCAAAGACTGTAATAGTCAGATCTTATCTGAGGCCATTCACTTCAGAGAAAGTATTCCCTTTACAGTCACCAAGATGTGGTTTCTGCCATGGCAGATAGGAAAACAAAATCATTCAACAGAAACAGAAAGAGGTGGGGGGAAGTGGAGGAGGGGGGGGGGAGAGAGAGAGGGGAGAGAGAGAGAGAGAGAGAGAGAGAGAGAGAGAGAGAGAGAGAGAGAGAGAGAGAGAGAGAGAGAGAGAGAGAGAAAAGGGGAGACAGACATAAACAGACATAGAAAGACAGTGAGTGAGAGAGCTATGGAGACAAATAGAAAGAGATACAGAAAGAGATACAGAGAGAGAAAGACAGAGAAACATAGATAGAAAGGCAGACACAAAGAGACATAGACACATAGAGAGACATTCATACAAAAAAAGTGTGTGTGTGAATGCATGTAATGTTGAAAGAAAGGAGCAAAAACATCGTGAATTACCTATCCTGACCGATTCTGTGAACCCTTGCAGCTGCCTGGAGGTCATTCTGTGGGTTGTGATCACTGTCAACAAAAATCACGGTGTCAGCAGATGTCAAATTAAGGCCCTGACCACCTGGTGAGTATAGAAGAATGATATCGACTTCTGTTGCCAATTGAGATTTTGAGCTAATGTTCAGAAAATTATTTTGTCTTTCTGCTAGTTCTTTTTCTCCTCATTCTTCATTTTTCTTTGGAAGATTTGATCTCAAAAACCATTCAGGCAATTTCAAACCTCTCTTAGATTTTAATTGTTTCTGAAATATTTTGCTAACACAAGCAAAAGTCCAATTTAGATGTGCCATTTTATTGTCAGGTTTGAAATCAACGTTACAACTTTCTTTCATACAAAAGGAAGCCTAATTATGTCTATAAAAATGTTAATCTTTGGATCATTTCGTAAACTAAGCTCAGATAAATTTAAAATTACAACGAATCAATAAATCACCTAGCTTGTATTCTCTTTTGTCAATGATTTCTTTTAGCAATGTTCACGTACCTGCTTTTGTGCTCAGTAAGAACACAAATGTTTCATCGTTTTCATTAAAATTCTGTACTGCCAGGAAACGTTCTTCTCCTCTACAGATCCGTCTAACCGCTCATAAGTGTATCCTGTGAAAATCATTAATTAAACATAAGTTTAAGTGGGATCACAACAAATATAAAATGAGTATTTAAGCCAAGAATTGTTACAATGGAATTTACCCACTTCACCATTGTATGGTGATCAATAACAACAAATTATTTGTACATGAATAGGATTTTTTCATCAAACTTTTTGTACTACACCAAAGTTTTCTTACACAAACTACTAAAAAATTAGAGCGGACATTGGTTGCGGGTGCTACTCTGAAAGGGGGGGTGGCAGGGAGTGTTCCAGCCCTGTTCAATAGGAGGTTTCTTGGTTCTTAAAGTTTACCTCTATAGCCAAGGTAGTCCTGAAGGATGTCCAGCATGCGGGTCATCTGAGAGAAGAGCAGAACTTTGTGACCCTTTTGGTTCAAGTGTTCAAGGAGGTGGTCAATCAGACAAAGCTTGCTGCTGGCCTCCACCAGATGCTCTCCTAGCTGAAAGGGCTCTGGTTCCACTCCTGTCAAATCAAACACAGTTAAATGAATTAACATCAAACATTTTATCCGTTTATCCGTGAATGAAACTCTACAGTTGATAAATACGTGGAAGGGGATATTGTGATAACTTATTTGAGAAAAAAATCTTTCTCAGATACTGATATAGTCAAAAGAAAAATCTAATAAAATAAATTATACAATAGAGAGGACAGCAAAATGAAGACAGAACGTGTGAGCTAAACTATTGCTACAAATTGGAAATGAAATCAGATGATCTGAAAGTTTGCATTCTTATTTAATACATTGTAGTTAAGAACCAAAACAACACAATGAAAATGAGAAATTATTTTGACTGAGGATAATTGTCAGTTTGCTAACGGATAAATTGGAAAATCAGAATTTCTTCAATGGTAGCTGTGAATTTAGATCAAACAATAATACTAAGAAAGATGACTCACATTTTTGTAACTCATTCTAATAGACTGATTTAATGCATTCATTAAAAAAAATGGCTTATTCTATTTAGGGTGATACATCAGCAGAATGAAACTAACAAAGAAGATGACTTTGGTAACCAAAGATGCGATCAACTTTTGTTATTCCTTGAAACACAAACATAAAACACAGTAATGTGCAAGAATGTGAGCTCAAATTTACAGCCTACTGATTAAACAAAAGAATTTTATTACACATTCATATTCTCTGATACAGTTGTCTCCCCAAATTGCTCACCACATGGTTCGTCACAATGTCACCAAATTTTACAACGCTAATTACTCCTTCAAAAATGCAATAACAGCTGGCTTGACTTCGTCAAAATGCAACAAGTCTGTCTTCCGTTTGTTGCATTTAAAGAGTCAATTCATGTGAAAAATAACCTCCATGACGTCTTTTTGCCTAGTCCAAGTAACAAAATCTGCCACGCACGTGAGTGTGTGTGGCATCTAGATCTGTCTTAGCTGTCTTGACTCTTATCACCCTATCCATTCCCTCCCCAGCTCGGCCGTCGACAATGGTCTTCCAAACAGACACTCATCAGGGCTTTCTCTTTGATCACGGTGAGAATATCTGAGAAAGGTCTTGTGTCACTTTTATGACATGTGTGTCAACAAATAAAAAACATTCCTCCAAGTTGCTGAATGTCTCCCTCATCCCATCCCCTCCTGTAGTCTTGAATGAGAGAAGAATGAACAATCTATGAGAAGAGGTTAGGCCTATACTTGGGTCTTACTCTTATCATCAAACCAAGTAACAACAAACAAAACCCAAACGATTACAAACAACAAAACAAAAGAATTTCTGTCCAATCAAGAATGGCATGTAAATACACACATAGTGGGTTGTAGCCCTTGACATCGTCAAATTGCACCTTCACCAAAATGCAAGATATTTTTGTCATCCGAGGATCGTGCGTTTTGGCGGAGACTACTGTATCTTAAAAATCAAACATATTTATTCACTTTATTCATTTTTTTTTGTAAACAGGACTAATGCTGTTTTGGAATTTTGTTTTATCTGTTATCCATCATGTGGAGGATCAACAAATAATCTGACAATTATAATAAAAAAAAAGCACCATCAAACAGGTAAGGGTGGTTCACACATTTCCGAAGCTGCATCAAAATGTTCATTAGACTTGTCTGACGTGGTCCGAAAGGGTTTTCAAAAACCTCTGAGACAAGAAAGGGAAGAAAGGGAGAATAACTATCACACATGAGTAGAAAAGATCACAATTGATTTATCATCACCTGCTTGATTATTTTTCATCATTAGAAATTTTAAACAATTGCTAGAATATTTATAAATTCTGTTCAAATCTTCTTAAACATTACTCCTCAAGATTTTTCTTTTGCCTTTTGCAACAACAAAAAGAAAGAGTGATCTTTTGATGTATATGTATTGATTCCAAACTTAGTTTTCTGACAGGGACATCATAAAAAAACTATAACAATATATATATATACAATTTGTTTATAGGACATGAAAAAAACAAAAGAAGTAAAATTTGAAAGGACAGCATGAAAAATGCAGAAAAGGACAGCAATCACTTACCAACATCTTTTGTGAGAATAGCTTTATACAATTTTTTCTGCAGTGCAGATATACCATGGTACAAGACAATGTCAGATCTTTCTGGCAAGTCCTGAAGTACGACAGCCTTTGTTCTTCTCAATAAGTAAGGTTCCATAAGGCCATGTAACTCCTCTATGTCTGAAAATGTATTCAACCAATTTAAATACAAATGAAAAATGAGTGTACCACAATAAAAATAAGATCATATCATTAATTTCCTATGCAAGGCTACATGAATATTCAGAGTTAAAACAACTTTATGTGCATGATTTTATTTTTTCCTATTTGCTTTACTAAAAAAATGCTGAAAATATTGCTTCTCCTTCAGAAGAAAAAATGTTTATAAAAATGTCAGCTATACAGCCTGTAAAATTAAGTCATACCGTGGTCTTCTTTGGAGTGCTTTTTAACAAACTTGTCAATCCTTGAAAGGCGGAAATTTTTGCAGTCAACAAAACTCAATAATGAGTACAATTCACGCAAGTTGTTTTGCACTGGAGTTCCCGTCAACAAGATTTTCATATCAATATCCCACTGTGTGATAAAAAACCAAACCAAACAGAAAAATCATTGTCTTCCTGCTCTTCTTTTCTTCCAAAAGAATATTCCTAGTAGAAAATTTGTGAAAAGTATATACCGGTAAGAAGTGTTTGCTTCATTGAAAATTACCCTCTCCACCATATGCGGTGGTCTCAGGGTGCATTAAGAAGAAACAGCAAGATGAAAGATAAATGAAAGAATGAAAGGAAAGAAGAACCTACCACTACCAGCAGCGCCCACCAACACTGCTATGTATAGAAGAGGATATAGAAAACAAATAAAAATTGAAAAGGAAAAAAACAAAAAGAATGAAAAGAAATATCACCTGAGAGTATTCATATTTTGATAAAGCTGGTCGGGTAGGAGATTTTACTCAATGAATAAATCACACATGATGTGAGTATACTTGCATCATCTATAGTAAGCCTGGAAATCATCGTTCTTTTTAGATGCAAAATATTTGCTTTTCCCTTTCACAATATATTAGCGCAATTTACCCATTACATTTTCAAATTGGGCTGATGAGATATTGGTTGAAAAAGCATGTCATGGTGATCTTGGGTCTTGAATCCAAATTTCATTGGTGAATTTTATCATTTTGTGGTGGTTCCCCTATGTTTTAAGTTTGTCCTCAAGCAGATATATGATTTGCACAAGATTTGCATCTTGCCATCCATCATCTCATGTTTAGGACTAGATATAATTATAACATGAAACATTCCTTTGATCTAAGCAATGGTTTTTACAGATCCAGTAACACAAAAATCTGAATTTGTTGAGATCAAATCACAGCATCAAGCATGTGGGGCTAACGCTATTACCACTAGACCCATTTTAAATGTAGAAGAGTTTTTTATTCTTAAAACGAAGATGTATGTATGTTTCTTATCCAGTATTACACCATATTATTAGCAGGTCTATTGCAAACAGGAAAAGGTCAAGAGTTATAAATGCCTGAAATGAAATAAAATGAAAGAGACTTTACCTCTTCTAAGGTTGTGTAAAGAAGAGATTCATGGTTCTTGAGTCTGTGACCCTCATCTACCACTAAAACACCCCAATCGAGTGACTTGAGGAAAAGGTAGTCTTTCAGGCATAACTTGAATTGAACATTGGAGTTAAGGAGAAAGAGTAGATAAAAACAAAAAAGTTTGTCTATAAAAACAATGAAATTTCTTGTATTCTTTTAAAAAGTTAGCTTAGGGACTTCAATTTGATTCATATTCAGAGCTTACTTAAAACATATTTTACATATATATGGAATGATGAATCTAGTTTTGTTATATTGCTGCAGTTATAAATTTATCTTTTGTTTTCTTATCCCTTTGTTTGAATCCGAAACGTGATTGGTAGCTTACTGTTTAAGTGTCATTTAATTAGGAGCACAAAAGATAGAAAGAAAAATTTGTGTAATGTTTTTTCTTTGAAACTTTCAATCGCTTAATCTATACAAAATAATAACTATGCAAGTTAAAGTCGAAAACAGCTGAAGACTGACCTTAAATCGTAAGACTGACCTTAAATTATCGGTACAATATAATGCAAATCGATCATATACCAGTACAAATGTTTTAAATGCTTAACATCATGTACAGGGAAAGAAAAACAAGAGCCTACATAAATAAAAATGACATCTTTATAAAAGTAACAAACATTGCCAATTTGAGGTTTAAAATTCATACTTAACTTACCTCATAAGTAGTTAATAGTACATCAAAGGCATGACCCTTTTTGTACTTAATCTTTGGGCAACATCTGCTCGATGATCCTTGTCTCCCACATAGGTTTGGACTTTGAGGCTGGGACTGAATCTATGCAAGTATATGATGTGTCATTTTTAAAAAAACACAAATTCACAATGGCTTCAACACAGTAATTTTTGTCCTGTCCATTAAGTTTGCATAGTTTACAATTTATATTAATTCATTCAGCAGAAATACAATAATTAAAAGAAAATAAACTCTGATAACAAATGATTCTGTAATAGCAATTATTAATATTACAATGTATGTAAAATTAATAAGAGCATATATATGAAAGGCACTGCAACACATAAAATTAACGTTAATGCTAAGCACTTTAGTCAGATAATACAGTAATATATTTTACATTGGGAACAACAACAAAAATTTATACAAATTACATTTCAACTAAGTTGAAATAGGAATCAATGAAATATAACCATATTATATATATATATATATATATATATATATATATATATATATATATATATATATAATATATATATATATATATATATATATATATATATATATATATATATATATATATATATATATATATATATATATATATATATGCCCTATTTATGACAGACATACATTACAAAAAATAAGTAAAAGGAGTTCCACTGTCAAAGCAGCTGAGACTTGATGGATGTTGTCGTCTTTTCCTTTTGATTCAAAATTCTTTTCAAAAGCTTACAAGCTTCCTCTCAAAACTTTGACAGTCATCTTGACACCTACATCATTTCATGGTGGCGTTGGTACTCGAGTGGATAAGCTGCCGGACTTGGGATCATGAGGTCCCACATTCGAAGCTAGGTCCGACATTTCGTTCTTAGAGAAAAACACTTAACAGATATTTTCCCCACTTGACCCAGGTGCAAATGGGTACAAAGGCACTAGCTTGGGAGTGGGAGTAATAATATGTGCGAGACTAGCATCCTTTCCAGGAGGTGATTATTATCATCTGTTCCGCTACATGTTATAGAAATTGGGATAAGTTTTGGCTTTATAAGCTGCAATGGCTTTGAAGGATCTTTTCTTCCTTTTTTTTACATCATTTCTTGTGAATTATCAACAAGAAAAAGAAGAAACACATTGTTTTTTTAAAGGATCTGCTTGTAACATGATTTTGCTTTAAACTAAAGAGATTTAAAAAATGATGAGTATATTAAAAAACTTTTATGTTACCTTTCTAGCTCTTTCTCCCAATTTTCAAGCACAGACCGTGGACATACAATCAGATGTGATCTTCTAGGTGTACTTTTTGTGCTTTACAACAGTCAAAAAGCTATTGCCTGAAGAGTGAAACAATAAAAAATTTTTTAAAGAATTAACAGTTGGTGAACTTGTCATTGACGTTATTCAGCTTTGTAAACTTTAAAAAGCTTTATATTATGACAGTATAAGAATAAAAAATAATGTCATAGATGAAATATTTAGAAAAAACAGCCCTTGATGATTCAGAAAGCATTTTGCTATTGGCGTGAGTCCTGAGAAAATACCCCAGAGCTTGAAAAATTATTAAGTTAAACAAAGAACAAGCTTTTGTTTGTTTTGGAGCTTGTTTTTGTTTTCATTGTTGTTGTTGTTTATTGTTTTGTGGTTTACAAGATTTTTAAATATTTCGTTTTGATTGTTTTGTATTGAGGATGTTAAATCAAAGTTGCAAATTTTTCATCCAGTATTTTTATCAACAATATAAATCATAAATGACAAGACTATGTTAATATAATCAACTAACAACCATTTCGCTAAAAAATCAAGAAAGGACCATCTGAGTGAAAACAGCCATGATTTAATCATACATTTGGAACTTTATCTTTCTCATATATATATTTATAAAAACAAAATAATACCTGACAGGTTTTCCCAAACCCATTTCATCAGCAAGGATGCAACCATGACCCTTGGCATGACGTTCCAAAAGCCAGTTAACTCCCTCCAGCTGATATGGGCGAAGCTGAATATCTGGTAAATAAAACAATTAGATCTAAATATAATTAATTCTAAGTTAAAAAAAGAAGAACTAAAACCTAAAAAGTATAAAAATGTATCTCTGTAGTATTAGTTTTATAATACCAACAAGTGTTTGTAAGGAAAGAGTTCTAAAATTTTCATTTACATGATCAATAATAATCACCTCATAGATCTAGACAGTTTCTTAATAATATAAAAATAATAATGCAGAGTACAGCATTTTTCGAAATAACCAGATCTATTCAGGCCGTTTTCATGAAAACTTACACCAAATAAGAATTTTATTACAATCTTTGGAAGAAAAACTCACCACAAAATCATATGCTTCAATCAGTTGCTTTTGTGAAACAAGCTGTGCCATATCTTTTGACACCGATAGTCTGAGATGGTGGTTCCTCTCCTGTGTAAAAACTACAGTTTTGTTACAACAGGTCCCTCAATTGAAACCTCTGTCTTGATCTAGATCTAAAGCAGCCTTTGGAAAGACCAAGAAAAGAGGTTAAAAACCAGATATTTTTTTAAATTATTTATAACTAGATCTAGATCTAGATCTAGAAGCTAGAATCTAGATCTAGATGAATAATCTAGATCTTATTCTAGAATCTAGATCTTGCTTATTTACATTTTCTTATTCTAGAATCTAGATTCCAGATCTTAGTAGACTCTAGGCCCTAATGTGTGTAAATGCAACCTTTGGGTACCTAGAGCTAGATTTCTAGATCTAGATCTACTAGATATATCCTAGATTTAAGTTTGTCCAAAATCAATCAGTTTGCAAAACAAAACTCACTTGCAGCATATAGATCTAGATCTATACGTGACAGCACACAAGTTAATATAGATCTAAACCCAGGATAGGTGCTGACATTCCACAACTCTAGTGTTTTTCTAAAATTCAGATCTGCTTTATTTTAGTTCCTGATCAGCTTTAGCCAATAATAATTGCTTTAGCCTAGACCCACCATTGCCCGGTTCTATGGCTTTAGTACTTTAGCGTTCCTTTATCCGATACAACTTTTAATGTAACACTAAATGAATTAGATGGCGGGAAATTTTCTACCATTTCGATATGGGGCCGAGGCCTGCTGGTGTTTCGACTACATGTATGATACTGTTATATACATGTATATCATTATCTATATATCTATCTCTCTCTCTCTCTCTCTCTCTCTCTCTCTCTCTCTCTCTCTCTCTCTCTCTCTCTCTCTCTCTCTCTCTCTCTCTCTCTCTCTCTTCTAATAATCTCTAATGTCTCTCTTTCTTTACTATCTCTCTGTATCTCTATCCTCTCTCACTATATCTCTGTCTTTCTCTCTCTCTCTCTCTCTCTCTCTCTCTCTCTCTCTCTCTCTCTCTCTCTCTCTCTCTCTCTCTCTCTCTCTCTCTCTCTCTCATCTCCTAATGTTTCTCTTTCTTTACTATCTCTCTCTATCTGTATATCTATCCTCTCTCACACTATCTCTCTCTCTCTCTCTCTCTCTCTCTCTCTCTCTCTCTCTCTCTCTCTCTCTCTCTCTCTCTCTCTCTCTCTCTCTCTCTCTCTCTCTCTCTCTCTCTCTCTCTCTCTCTCTCTCTCTTCTCTCATCTCTAATCTTTAATGTCTCTCTTTCTTTACTATCTCTCTCTGCATCTCTATCCTCTCTCACACTATCTCTCTCTCTCTCTCTCTCTCTCTCTCTCTCTCTCTCTCTCTCTCTCTCTCTCTCTCTCTCTCTCTCTCTCTCTCTCTCCTATCTCTCTCTCTCTCTCTCTCTCTTTCTCTCTTTCTCTCCTCTCTCCGTATTGTTCTCTTTATTGCTTCACAGCGAGATGAATGTTTGTTTAGTTGTATTTTATCTATCAACAGTATTGGTTTATTTTAATAATGATTACATCATGAACGTATCTGAATTGCACTGAGACTACATCATAATATTATTAACAGCCCCACGTACTTCACCTAAATTTGGTGAATTCCTGAGCTTTGATTACCGGTACTAATGTCAACTTGGTCATTCAGACATAATTGTTGTTATCATTGGCTCTTGTGAATTTCGACCACATCTGAATTTAAACAGAAAGGATGTATCCTAATACAAGTGGTGTTGACGGTCTAGTGGCAAACTAGGGGACTTGGACTTGGCAGAGATAGGTTGTGGGTTCAAACCCTCATCCGACGCAAACACATTGATTTGTAAAAGATCCTTCACGGGTTTTTATTTTCCTTTCTCCATACATAATATGCAATAGCTTATCAGTTTCACTTGAATGTTTTTATACGATTACCACAACTAAATAAGATAAGCTCGTGGTTTTGGTAGAATTTTCCTCCAGACTGCTTTGTAAACGGCCAATGAATGTTTAACGCACGCGCTGAAAAAGGATGTGATCTGCACACGGGACCTTCTTTTTTATCGTCCGCTTCCGACGGAAATAGGTGTCTAACCACATACCTGCTGGTGGGTTTTAGGACTACCTGAAAATTCGATAAAACTTGTCAACCTGCCGAGGCTCTAACTCGAACCGACAACCTTTTCGTTGAGAGTTGAGAGCTCGATATCTTGCCTCTGGACCACCGTGTCCCCCTCACTGGGATGGAACATTTGCGACAAATTGGTGTCTCACTGTGGAAATATTCTTTACTGACCGTTTCGTTTATCTTTACAGAAACCACCAGCGTAAGCTCCGGTTCGATGAGCTTTCCACGGTCTTTAAGGAAATATACATGTCCTGTAGACTTACAATCTTCTTCTTCTGTACTTTTTAGCTTGCCGTGAAGCATAGGCCATCAACCATTATTGTTTGTTGACGTTTCTATAGCGATGCTGACTTTTGCAGGGTAGGAATGCTAGGCCCATAACCCAACCCCCTGACTAGGAGGACAAGGATTTATTTTGGAGATTCACTCCTAGACAGGCTACCCTTCCAGGTTAATGAGCCATGTCGGCCCATGGATGGAATCAGAGTTCCTCCGTCTCCTAAATAGACTTCCTTACCAGGCTGACGAGATCTATCTACAGAGGCGGGGGGGGAGGGGGAGGGGAGGGGGTTATAAAGACGCCTCGATTCGCCTGCAAGTCATTTCTACAAGTATGTTGGGGTATTTTCTAAGAAATGAGTTCCCATTCTCCAACTCCATCCCACCCCTATGACCAGCGCCAGATTGTCCACGACTGCTTATTGGTTATTCGCAGCTAACCTCTAACCTAGATGCCATTCCACTATCCGTTACCCTGCGGACGTGCCTGGTAGCATAGGGAATGGAATCCCCAACAGGAGATTTACAATACTTACATATGTATTTTGTTTTAGTTCAGTGCCAGGAAAATCTGATACTTTTCTCCAATTTCAGATCCTCTTTAATTCTTTAATCGAGGTTATACGTATATAATAAGCTGATCGAATTGCAAGTAAATTAGAATGAGGCCTGAATTACAATGCGTCGATTTTCTACTTATATCTCATCTGAAAATATAATAAAACATGTGATATCAACCATCAACTAAGCTTACTGATCTCGATGAACTTTCGCCCATAAATTGTTAAATTCTAGAATCTAATTATTGTTGTATATCATTTTATAGTATGTGTGTATATGTGTGTGTGTGTGTGAGAGTGTGTGTATGTGCGTGTGTGTGTGTGTGTGAGAGAGAGAGAGAGAGAGAGAGAGAGAGAGACAGAGAGAGAGAGAGAGAGAGAGAGAGAGAGAGAGAGAGAGAGAGAGAGAGAGAGAGAGAGAGAGAGAGAGAGAGAGAGAGAGAGAGAGAGAGAGAGATTTCCTCCAGTATCTTTCACTTCCACCTATAATATCTCTCTCCAATGTAGCTTTCTCTTGATCATGAACTTAAAGGGACTCTTTAAGGGGGGGGGGGGGCGGCACCTGGACTGGCCAGTTTTGGATCAAAACGTTGATTTTCTGTTCTTGTCATATTTGGGTAGAACGATCATTTATCCACAAGGTCATGGCAGAAAAATGTCCATATGACGTATAACTGGTCATTTCGACGTCTGTTTTCACAACAGTGCACATCTAAACCTAGATTTATAATCCTATTTGCGTAAGTAACAATGCCAGAGACTGTCGAAAGAGTAAGGGGCTGCTATAACAACGGAAACCCGTTTGAAGCGTTTGTTTTGTGTTATTTTCTGTTGATTTTTTTCTTGCATTTTTCTCGAAATGTAGTTTTTCCACACTAAAATTCTATCTCCTCCACCATTTACCGAACGATTTGTATTATATTTGGCACACAGGTTCCTCTTGTCAATGTTAATAGAATGACGTCGGGTTTTATATATATATTGTAAACTTTTTGAGTCGGGTTTTTTATATATTGTAAACGCCGTTTTTTTTTTTGTAATAAAAACGCCGTACATTAACGATATATAGTATTTTCAAAAATTCATTAAAAGAAAACTATCCAAAATATCGAAAATAGTCGACGTCACTATTTAGATATTGAATGGAAAAGACGATATGCACAAGTTTTGAGTGATTCTATTCATAAGTAAGAGAGGAGATAGATTTTGAAAATTGAGTCAAAATCCAAGATGGCGGCCGTTTCTATGACAACCAAGGACGCTACAAACTTTTCAATGATATAGGATGACTGTATTTTGAAAGTTACTCATGTACATACTATAAGCAAAAAAATAAACTCAAAAGCAAAAACAATTACTTCAGGTGCCGCCTCCCCCCCTTTAAATGATTTATATTCTTTGTCAACTGACACATTTGCGTCATCTTTGAAACGAAAGTAACAGAAGGATAGGCGTAAGACTGAATTGGACGTCATTAGCTTATGTTGGACGAGCGGTTACACACGATGTATAACCACTCATCCAGACGACTCGTTACACTATCATTTTACTTTCCACCTCATTGTGTCAGCATACATTTATTGCTGAATCGAGTGAGAAAATACGTGTTGAGCATTTCCCAAGGAACACAACATCGAGCCAAGCATTGCTAGGATTGAAACTCAACACTGCTTGATCTCACATCCGGCAGCCTAACCCCTTGGTGGATTAATAATTGTTCTGCTGCTAAGATTTAGAACAGCATGACAAAGGAAACCGCCTCTTTATGGTAAACATCGATATACGAAGCGAGTTTGGACGACAATCAGCAAGGAAGGAAGTCAATGGCGTGATACATTCTAGAAGAAATCATCTAGTTCCAAGCTTTCAACTTCTTTACATTGGTGTATGAAAGCCATAACTGAGTGATAATGGGTGCCTGTGAATTGTGATGACGACGATGATGCCAACGACAACGATGACAATATCCTAAATTAAACAAACAACAGCAATAGTTTTTTGTGTTTTTTTGTGGTTTTATTCATGCATTGTTGCTGGTCAGCCTACTTTTATTTGAAACAAACTAGGCAAATATTAGATGTAGGGTCTTCATCTATTCATTCAGCAATTCATTAAATCATTCATCCATCCACACATCCATCCATTCATTCATTTATCCATCCACCCACTCATTCCGTCATTCATTCATTCATTTGTTCGTTTATCTATTCATCCATCCAATTATCCATCCAGTCACTCATTCACACACTTGTTCTCATTCATTCATTCAATAATGTTACAGTTTTATTTGAGTGTCTCCTCCGTTATTCGTATTTGGATAGCTCGATGCAATTCACTAGTCAACTTGGATTGAAAT
>JAXRKP010000246.1:307500-310000 GCA_037039925.1 Doris montereyensis | reverse complement strand
TATCATAGAGCGCCAGCTATAGACTTTCTATTGTTGGTAGCCTATGTTGTTATTGTTACTGTTGTTCTTTCCTAGTTTGCTTTTTTGTGGGGGTGGGGGTGGGGGACTGTTTGTTTTGTATACATGTAGATCTAGTCCCCACCCCACCCCACCTCCACACCCATAATATACATTACATTATTGAAATTGTGCTTCTGGTTTATTTCAGATTTTCAAATTTATTGCAACAACAGATATATTGTTTTATATAGAATCAGAGGTAGGCATAATATACATAAATAGAAAGAGAGAGGGAGAGAGAGAGAGAGAGAGAGAGAGAGAGAGAGAGAGAGAGAGAGAGAGAGAGAGAGAGAGAGAGAGAGAGAGAGAGAGAGAGAGAGAGAGAGAGAGAGAGAGACAGACAGACAGACAGACAGACAGACAGACAGACAGACAGACAGACAGACAGACAGACAGACAGAGACAGAGAGAGAGAGACAGAGAGAGAGAGAGAGAGAGAGAGAGACAGAGAGAGAGAGAGAGAGAGAGAGAGAGAGAGAGAGAGAGAGAGAGAGAGAGAGAGAGAGAGAGAGAGAGAGAGAGAGAGAGAGAGAGAGAGAGAGAGAGAGAGAGAGAGAGAGAGACAGAGAGAGAGACAGAGAGAGAGAGAGAGAGGAGAAGAGGGGGAGAAAGAGACAGACAGACAGACAGACAGACAGAGACAGAGACAGAGACAGAGGGACGGAGAGACATAGATACATAAACAGAGAGACATAGACATATATTTAGACAGGGACAGAGACATACAGACATAAAAACAGTGAAACAGACACGATCAACCAAAGGATGTGTTAAAAATAACAGTCAAGCTAGCACATTAGTATATACAAAACCGACCATGTTCTGGTGGACCCATCTGATAATATTATTATCAAACTCAAATCTCCATTTAAATACGAAGTGACAATGAAATTGTGATTATGTCAGTGGAGAATGTCTGGTTTTATCAATGAAAGAAAGAAAATTGATTTACGGAGAAATTTCAGGAAGTCCTCACAGAAAAACCAAAAACAAAGCATTTCACAAATGATGTTATAGGGGTGGAGACTAAATCCACAGCAAGTGTTGACAACGGATAAAACCATTGAACACGCCATGACTTCGAACAATCGACAGTGTCAAAACTGTTTATCATTAAATTGTTAAGTAAAAGGGAATAAGCAACTTGACGCATAACTCAATATAAGAAGGAAAACAGCATGATGTTGGTAAAATCACACAACAAAACAAAATATTATTATTATTATTATTATTATTATTATTATTATTATTATTATTATTATTATTATTATTATTATTATTATTATTATTATTATTATTATTATTATTATTATTGCAAAACAACATTAATATTAAAAAACAACAACCCAACAACAACATTATCATCATCATTAAATATAACTCATCTTCTTCATGAAAACATCATCACTCAATCATTATTATTATTAACATTATTATTATTAATTTAACTATTATTAGTAAAGTACTAATTACATTTTGACTTTAAAAAGAGTAGTTAGTAGTAGTAGTAGTAGTAGTAGTAGTAGTAGTAGTAGTAGTAGTAGTAGTAGTAGTAGTAGTAGCAATAAATCATCTTTCATCATTTTTTACAATTACCCAAACAAACTAAATATTATTTTTTAAAACGTTTGTCAGTGCTTCAGTAGTAGTTATAGTATTACAGAAACCGACCATGTTCTAGGAGACCCATCTGATAGTAATATTATCAGTCAAATCTCCATTTAAATACAGACACAGACAGCAAGCAGCAGCAACAGCAGCAGCATTAGCAGCAGCAGCAGCAGACATAAGCGGTCCGATGAAAGAAAGAAAATTGATTTACAGAGAAATGTGTTTTCCTTCATCTTAAAACCAAGAAACAAAGCAGCAGCAGCAGCAGCAGCAGCAGCAGCAGCAGCAGCAGCAGCAGCAGCAGCAGCAGCAGCAACAGCAGCGATAAACAGTAATGCTCTTTCATGTCTCATGACGATGGAGACTAAAATCCACAGCAACCTTTAATCACATCATCAATCATCATCAATAGCAGCAGTAGCAGCAAATCGATAAACCATTGAAATAGCCATGAGTAGGTCTCGCTTTAATCGACAGTGCAGCATATTATCATTAAGCAGCAGCATTCTTCTATATGTTTCCCCAGAAAGGGAATAAGCTGCGACTTGACATAAGTCCAATATAAGCAGGAAAATCATGATGTTTCTGGTGATGATGTTGCAGCAGTAGTGATATGAGTAATGATGATGAGTAGTAGCAGTAGTAGTAGTAGTAGTACAAAACAAATTATTATTATTATTATATTATTATTATTATTATTATTATTATTAATATTATTATTATTATTATTATTAATTATTATTATAGTAGTATAAGAAGTAGTAATAGTAGTACTAATGATGATATTATTATTATTTTATTATTTTTTTTAAATTTTTAAATTTTATTA